>JBBPQR010000253.1:0-13987 GCA_038092615.1 Boletus sphaerocystis | reverse complement strand
TGATACTAAGATGGTTTAGGGTAGGTCGTCTGAGTCCTAAATAGTTGAGGGCCGGTGAGGAAAGGATGAAGATAAGGAAACATGAGGAAACAGCAAGGTAACCGTGAGGCATGACATCATAGATAGATGAGAGTCTGGACTCGAGTCACGTGTTGTCCCACGGTCATGTGACGAGGAAGAGTGGAAAGTCATGTGATCCTAAAAGGGGTCAAGTCATGTGCCTGGGTCACGTGACTGCAAAAGTGAAAAGTACTAAGTACGATGAGATGAATAAAATGAAAAAAATGTAGCATGAGGTTCAGAACTATAACTCTACCCCCCATTCACCAGCTTCAAGATCCAGTCTCGAATTGGTGAATTCCGAATAGGAGGGACTGAACGGAGAGAAAAGAGACGTGAATTGTTCTTCGGAGATCCCACGGATAGGTCGTGGAGCCGCGGGATGAGCTGCATGGAAGTCGTTGATAACGTCTTGGGCGTGTTTCAGATTTACGGTGGGTTCCTAGGTGCGATCCACCTCGTCCCATCCTTTCCAATGGATGAGGTATTGTAATTTTCCGCAGTAGAGACGTGATTGGACGATATAGTCCACTTCGTATTCTTCATGACAATCTTCTGTCACGGTAACAGCATCTGGTTTGTACACGTTTTGCCCGGCTAGTGGGGCTTTATAGGGTTTTATGTGGGAAATGTTAACGGTAGGATGAATGGAAATGGATGAAGGAAGGACGAGGGTGACAGCATTAGGGAGGACGGCAGAAATGCAATAGGGTCCAATGTATTTTTGGGTTAATTTACAGGCTGGATATGGGAGAGAAAGGTGATCTGTCGAGAGCCAGACGAGATCGCCGATAGAATACGTGGTGTTATAGTTCAGGACCTTACGCTGCGTACTTTCATTTTTCATCTTATCGGACTTAGTCGTTTTCACTTTCGCAGTCACGTGACCAAGTCACCTGACTTACCTTTTTAGATCACGTGACATTCTGCTCTTCTTCGTCACGAGACCTCACACGTGACCGTGGGACAACACGTGACTCGAGTCTAGACCTAGTCCAGACTCTCGTCTTATCTATGACATCACGCCTCATGGTCACCTTGCATTTCCCCCATGTCTTCTTATCTCTTTCATTCCCACACCGGCCCTCAAGTATTTAGGACTCAGACGACCTACCCTAAAGCACCTTAGTTTCATATATATACCATACCTCCCTGTCGTCTTCCCCCAGTCCTATTCACTTGTCTACTCTCCCTTGGGGCCTGGACATTTGTTTACTACTCTTCCTTCCTATCTTCTCTCTGCCGCCTCATCCTCGTTATCGGATGCTCCGATATTTCTACGTCTCTATCCCAACTTGCAATTCAACTATCGTCCTCGTCGTCGTATACGACACTACCACGTCAACCGTCGTCTCAATCAGGTCACGCGTACATCCTATTTGTTAGGTTGTACTTGTTCAAGGTTCCATCCGGTTTCACGTGGGAGCGGTGGAACGTTTAGATTCTTGTGTATGCGACATCCAATTGCATGTTTTCTTTAACGTTTCGTGAATCTCGTCATGGGAGCGTCCGAGGGTTTTAGCAAACAACCCCCCAGAGGTTTTAGTGGACGTCGTGGGTTCTGATCTCATGCGAGGTGTATAATTGCGTGTGACTGAGAATGGCAAGGTACCGGTTGCCGTTGTGATAGTGTTATTGTGAGCGAATTGAGCCATCTTTAGCATAGATGCCCAAGAATCCTGGTTTTTGGCCATGTAGGCCCATAGGTACGCAAGGATCTCCCGATTGATCTGTTCCATTTGTCCATCCATCTGTGGATGGTACGCCATTGACAGCTTCTGCTGTATGCCCAAGACTTTGCACAACTCTCTGGTAAACTCCGAGACGAATTGTGGTCCCCTGTCAGATAAGATAGTGTTAGGAAGTCCGTGGAGACACCAAACGTGGTCTCTAAATAAAGAGGCTAAGTCCGAGGAAGAAGTTGTTTTCATGCAAGGAAAAAGAACGATCTCTTTAGAAAAACAGTTCATGACAACCCCTATAGAATCAAAGCCAAGGGAAAGGGGAAGTCTGGTTACAAAATCAATAGAAATGTCCTCCCATGGATGGGAAGCAACTGGTAAGGGAAGAAGTTTTCCCGCTGGTGGCTTTGACGAGCCCTTCGTGAGGGAGCACACTTGGCAGTGATCGATGTATGTAGAAATGTCTTTGGCGGCTCTAGGCCACCAGTAAAATTTGCGAATTGAAGCTATGGTACGGTCGCGGCCAGGATGACCTGCGACTGGGGAATCGTGAAAGATGGAAATAAGTTCGTTGCAAAGAGAAGGGGGCACGAAAACGATGCTGTTTGAATTTCTGAAAAGTCTGTCTGTTGCGTAGTATTCATATTCGTTTACTGCGTCAACGTTGAGCCTAGAGGATTCCATACATAATTTAGTTTCAAAGTTTGGAGCGAGAGACGTGGAGGAGATGGCTTGGACTCCTGTAGAGCCAAACCCTTTATCGTTTCGTTCTGATTCGTCAAGAGTCTTGGTTTCTGATAGTGTGGGGTTTTCTATTTTTTCGATAATTAGTTGTGTGATACGGTCAGCTTTGGAAATGTGGAAGGGAATATCAGAGTGATTAAAGAGAATTACACCAATTTCTCTCCTATAATCGGTGTCAATGACTCCAGCCATGACGTTGATTTTATGCTTGAAGGTGAGGCCTGAGCGAGGTGCAATTCTCCCATAGGTGCCGGTGGGGAGCTGGATCTTGACATGGGTGGGGATGAGTTTCTGATCATGGGCGGGGATGTCAAGATCAATGGTGGAGTAAAGGTCGAAACCGGCGGCAGAGGGGGAACCCTTTGAGGGTAGACGGGCATCGGAAGAGGTAAGCTGAACCGGGATAGATAGAGAAGAGGATTGAAGAACATCGGAAGTAAAAATGATGATGTTCTCGTTTAATTTATCGACAGCGTTGCCGTGATCTGGGCGACGGGACAAAACATTGGCACGTCCGTTCGTGTTGCCGGGTTTGTAAATCAGGGTATAATTGAACTCTTGCAGGAATTCATGCCATTGCGCCTGGCGACCAGAAAGCGTTTGAGGCTTTTTCCAGTATTTGAGATTTTTATGATCTGTCCAAATCTCGAAATTAGCCTTTCCGATGAGATAATGACACCGCTCCTTGAGAGCGCGTATGATAGTGAGCAACTCCTTGTCATAGACTAGGTAGTTGCGTTCGGCAGAAGAAAAAGAATGTGAAAGAAAAGTGCAGGGGCACCAAGACTTATCCTCCCCTAAGACCGATAGTACCGCTCCAGTGGCGATGTCGCTTGCATTGGTTTCAACGTGCATGTCCTTTGAGGAATCGGGGTATGCCAGGAGTGGCACGGTGATAAATTGTTGTTTGAGCGTGTCGAACACTTTTTGCTGAGCCTCCCCGCAGATGTAAGGCGTGTTTTTCTTTGTGAGGTCATTGAGGGGGCGGGCGATCTGTCCGAAACCATCAATAAATCGTCGATAATAATTACAAAGTCCCAAGAAGGACTGGAGATGTTTCAGTTTGGTAGGTGCTGGCCACTCAAGGATGGCGTCGACCTTTTTTGTTTGCATGCTGACACCATTGGCGGATACTGTCATGCCAAGGAAGTCAACTTTGTCAGCGTTAAAAATACATTTTTTGGGTTTCGCATAAAGGTCATTCTCGCGTAATCGGCATAGAACTTCCTTGACGACTTCAGAATGTTCGTCGTTGGTCTTACCCTTTGTATAAATACACATGTCATCCAAGTAGATGATGACGACGGCATACATATCGTTGAAAATGTCATTCATCATCTACTGGAATGTCGGTGGACTGTTAGTCATGCCGAAATACATTACAACGGGCTCATAAGCCCCAAGCGGCGTCACAAACGCTACTTTCCACTCGTTGCCTTTAATGCGAACATTGTTATATCCCCACCTGAGATTGAGGCAGGTAAATTTGTCTGCGCCTTTAAGGCAATCGACGAGTGCTGAAATGAGTGGAAGAGGGTATGAGTTTTTGACTGTACCCTCGTTTAAATATCTGTAGTCCATGACAAGGCGTTTTTCACCTGTCTTTTTGGGAATAAAGAAAACTGGTGCTGTTTGAGGAGACTTGAAAGGACAGATATAGCCCTTTTCTTGCTCGAAAGCTATAAAGTTACGGACTTCGTTGAGTTCCACGTCAGAAAGAGGGATTACCCGACCCTTTTTAGGTACAAAGTCGGGTTTCAGATCGATGGCGTGGTCCCATGGTTTGCGGACCGGCATCCGTTGTGACTCTTTTTTGCTGAAAACGTCAAGGAACTTGTGATATTGGGGAGGTACCTTTTCAGCAAGACCCTCCTCGATCGATCGTATGGAGGCATTCCAGATGCCATGTACCAAATTTGCTGCATTGATCATAACACAGTTACGTGTACAGTGACAGAAGTTGATCGTTTTTTCAACCCAGTCGATGAAGAGGTTGTGGTGTTTAAACCAATCATAGCCTAGATAAATATGATGAGTGCCTAATTTGTTACAAGGGCGTCCACTCCTTCAGAGTGCCCTTGATAGGATAAGATGATGGACACATAGTCCGTGATATTGCCATGTGATGACGTCGAGCCATCGGCATTAGAAATAGAACGAGGAAGAGATAATTTTTTGGTTTGGATTCCTAGTGACTGTACCCATTTTTTGTCTACAAACGTCTGGCAGGCACCAGAGTCCAATAGTGCTTTTTCTGATGTTTTTTGCCAATTTTCTTCTTTTTTGAAGTAGATGTCGGTGGCAATTTCGAATTCATCGCCGTCGGGAATGACTCTGTGGTTAAGTTTAGCTGGGGAGGATTTTAAAGAAAAAGATTTAATCAAAGTATTTTTTATTTTTTCTGGAGAATTAAGTACGCTATTTTTTACTTCGGGCGCCGCGCTCAAATGAGACACTCCTTCCGAAGGCAAAGAGATACTAGATGAAATAAAGTTCAGTGAGGTATCTACATCCGACCCACCGTCCATCTCCCCTAAGACAGCAAAACGGTTATGAGAAGAAGAAGACGAAGCGTAAGTAAAAGAAGAAACTAGGTCCATAGCCAAGTGAGCACCTCCCTGGTTCACTCAGCCTTGCCTTTTCCCTTAAGTCCGTCGGCAGCGAGCTGCCGGGCTTGTGCCGTAAACATGTCAAAATAAAAGGCCTTAGCTTCTTCTGTCTGCCATAGCGGGGCAGATGAGAGCGCTGCTGAAGGCATGGATGAGGAGGGGACGGGGGAGATGTTGGTAGTCATGGCAAGTTTGATCTTGCGAATGTTGGAGCAGGGGACGAAACGGGTACGACCGGTAGTGGGGTCGAAGACAGGGTGACCACGAGGGCGACGCGGTTTTTTGCAGTTTCATGAGAGGTGACCAGTCTCGTCACAATTATAACATTTGCGCGTCTCCGTAGTTGGCTGGACAGCGCGCGTGTCCATTGGGGCCCCTCGTCCTGGTTGGAGTCCCACCTCTGTATACCTTGGTTCTCGACCACCTTCCTCTCGAAGTGGTCGTGAACTATGCTCCAGGTGCATATTGTTGAACTTTTTTCCGAGTTCGACAGCCTCGGTTTGCCATGTTGTGAGGGTGTCGGCGATGGTGGGTTTACAAATAGAGAGTTGAAAATAGATGTTGTAATCCATTTTCTCCTTGTACACGCGGAGGGTGTTGTCGGCAGTGGTGGGGATTCCTGCGTCGGTCCTGTAAAGTTCGAATTGCTGTGTAAATACCTCTATAGGCATGGACCCTTGGCACAATCCGACGAAATTTTTACTTCTCCTTTAGGACATCAATCCTAAAGAAGGCTTCAACCTCCTTTAGGACATCGATCCTAAAGAAGGCTTCAACCTCCTTTTTTAATACGTCCCAGCTGGGCCAACTGCCTGCATTGTTAGTACCAGCAGCATACTTCTCCATTGTAATCTGCGCGAAGTTTTCAGCGCGGCCCGTCATCTGGAGAAGGATGGCGGTGGACTTTTGTTGGTTGTCCAGCGAGTCATGGCACTGGACCCACGTTTCTATTTTGATCCACCAAGTGCAGTAGGTAGATCGGTTGCCGTCCCAATAGCCTGGTTCGGCAATTAGTTTGGCGGGGAAGGAGGAAGAGAGAGTAGGAGGGGCGGCGTTGAGAGCAAGGGAGGCTTGCAGCGTCTGCTGCATTAATTGCATGGTGTTGATGAGGTCCTGCCATGTCGGGACCGCGGGTTGGTTAGACATTCTTGGTGATGAAGGTGGGATGGAAGGGGAGGACGAGCGGGGAGTTACAACTGGAGAAATCGGGATGGGCGATGAAGGGTCGACTGGGGACGAAGCACGCAAACCTCCCCTTGAACTGTCCTCTGAGGGTGAATGTATTGTGGGTGATGGGCCTTCTTGATGTGAGGCTGACGTTGGCGGCGGGTAGGAGCTAACTCAACTGCAGGTGCGGGGGATGGGGTGCGCAGGTGAGTGTGTTCTGGCGTCTGAACATGCTGGAGTTCGGCTGGCAGAGGGAAAGGCGGTGCTGCTACGACCGGGCCAAGTAGTTCGTCTATTATAAAGTACTGTGGCTTGGGAGACGGCGCGCGGGAGATGACGGGAGTGTGGTCATTTGGATCGATGTTGTCAGGGTTTTCTGACTCAAGAGTGTAGGGAGCAGGAGGAGGTGTTTGTTGTCGAAGTCGGTTGAGGTGGTAGAAATCAAGTGCGTTGAATTCCTGGCGGCGTTCGGCTCGATAGAGAAACTGAGTACACATATGATTGTGAAGGGATGAACGCAGCGAGGGTGAACAGGGTAGTCCTATTCAAGTGAAACCGGATGAAAGCCTGAACGAGTTAATCCTACTAAACAGTAGGAGTGACGAGAGAGCTTATAGAGATGATGGTTTGTGAGTCAGGATCGATGATAACAACGAGTGATATGGTGAATGATGATGATGGTATTGAGACGAAATAACGACGTAGCATCCGTTAACGAGGATGAGTTCGGTGCAGTGCAAGGGTAAGGAAATGGAATAGTAAACAAAGTGTCCAGGCCCCCAAGGGAGAGTAGACAAGTGAATAGGACTAAGGAAAAGACGACGAGAGGGAACGGTATATATATGATACTAAGATGGTTTAGGGTAGGTCGTCTGAGTCCTAAATAGTTGAGGGCCGGTGAGGAAAGGATGAAGATAAGGAAACATGAGGAAACAGCAAGGTAACCGTGAGGCATGACATCATAGATAGACAAGAGTCTGGACTTGGTCTAGACTCAAGTCACATGTTGTCCCACGGTCACGTGACGAAGAAGAGCGGAAAGTCATGTGATCCTAAAAGGGGTCAAGTCATGTGCCTGGGTCACGTGACTGTGAAAGTGAAAAGTACTAAGTACAATGAGATGAATAAAATGAGAAAAACGTAGTGTGAGGTTCAGAACTATAACAGGAATCCAACCAATACCTTTGCTATTATATCAAAGCAAATATGCTTTAGAGTGATAAGTCTGCCTTCAGCAGATCTCATTGGATGATTGGCAGTGGGTGTACAGACCATCTATCTCCATTTATTGAAGATTTCGTACATCTAGGCATGGAAGTACGTCAAGCTTCTGTAGCAAACGGATCTAAGGTATTTATGCACAGACCTGGAACCATTCTCATCCAACAGATCAACGAAGAATTTACTCCTCCTACAGTTTGTCTTGAAGAAGTTTGGTACACACCTAACTCTGCTCACAGATTACTTTCAGTACCTTCTCTTACCAACCATGGCTATCGCTGTGAGATCAACAGTTCAGAATCATGTATCTGAGACAAGAGAGGATGCAAGGTGATACAGGCCACTGCTTTATCCCCTGTTAACAATCTACACTGGTTTCAGTCTGAAGTGATTACTCCAGATCATGGATTTATAGCCTCTCTTGCAGATGATAAGTCTTATCTCATCTAGTATTAACATTTCAGCCACACCTCTAAAAATGCTTTGCGCCATGTGCATACCCACTTATCCGGTGTTCCATCTCTCACACCTCCTTCCTCTAACTCCCTTTGTAAGGGTTGTTCTCTAGGAAAGATACTGGATCGCTTATTTACCACATCTGACAAGAGGACTTCTCATCCTCTTGCTCTAGTGCACACAGACCTCATGGGTCCTTTTCCAATTGAACCTCACTTTCGTGCCAGGTTTGTCCTCACTTTTATTGATGATTATTCTGGGTATGCCCTACTTTCCTTCTTGCAGGCCAAGTCAGATTGTTTGTCTAATTTCCATAATATGGTCTCTTGGGCTGAGACTTTCACCAGTCACACACTCACCTCTGTATGTTCAGATCGTGGGGGGGAATTCATGTCTCATGAGTTTCAAGTGTTCCTCACTTCCCGAGGCATCACTCACTAGACCTCTGTCCCTCATACACCTTAGCAAAATGGTTGAGCTGAGAGATTCAATAGAACCATTATGGAAAAGGCAGAAGCAATGCATCAGCATGCTTGCCTTCCTAAAGCATTCTGGCAAGATGCTGTAGAGACCTCAGTACATTTGTACAATAGACAACCCATGCATCATCATGATTGGAAAACTCCCATAGAAATATTTAATGGGAAGAAACCTGATGTATCTTACTTCAGAGTATTTGGATGTTGAGCATATTCTTTCATTCCCCCAGAACAACAGCAAGACAAACTGTCTCCCAAATCTAAGGAAATGACATTCATGGGGTATGAACCATACACCAAAGGTTGGCGGTTTTGGTCAAAGCAAAAGCATAGAGTCGTTGTTACTACTAATGCCACTTTCAATAAAAACCATTTTCCACACTGTTCCAGAGACCAAGTCGACAGACCTGCCTCTATTCCTATTAATGAAAACAGGGCAAATGACAATATTCAGGATTAACCAGACCCTGAACCCCCTACACATCACGTTTACATACCAACAGCAATCCCTTGCAGTAATTCTCCCAATCCAAATTAATGGATACCTCCATAAATGCCACCAAGATCTGAATCTCCACTTCATTTTAGCCCTGAATGAAATCCAAGTCCTCCACCTCTGAGGATGCCCTTTACACCTACACACTCTGGTATAAGGAGACCCAAACCAGACACAGGACATAGAAGTGATATTGAGGATCGTCATCAACACAAATGATTCCTCATATCAGACTCACCTCCTTCACCTACTGACAAAGACCACTGGCTAATACCTGCTCCAATACCTCCAGTTTGGATGCCACCCAGACAACGTCCTGGAGAAACACTACCAGCATTTCACATTCATCCTCATCAGTATCATCCCACTTGTGATGAGAGATCTTCGTTTAGACCTCCTCTTGAGCAACACAGATCTAATTGTGTTCCTCAACCTTGCATCTTACCAGATAACACATATTGTTATCGGACGAGCTATGATACTTGCCTTTGCACTCAGACTCACCTACAAACGGTTTCTCTTATCTTATCTTATCAGATAACGTCACGTGACTGGTCACGTGACCATCCGGTTATCTGTCTTAGATCTTATTTATATCTTACCCTTAGGAGAGTCACGTGATCTGGCATGTGACATGCTGACATAGTGGTCTAGGTCTACGACGTCATAGTCTAGGCAATGATGTCATCATGACATCATACCTCATGTCTACCGCATGGACTCCTTCTATACCGGCCCTAGAGTACCTTCTCACGTCTGCCCTAAAGGCATCCTTACATATATATACCGTACCCTGTACTCTAGATATCCTCCAGTCTATTCACTTGGTTCTTACCCGGTTCCCTATGTCCGAACCGCCTGAGCATCCACAGTGGAGGGCTATTCCCCTCTTGCCAGTTATGCCACAGTAAAAGGCTCCTTACGCCGTCACGGTACTCCTCGTCATCGCCTTCCACCATCCCCTTGATGGGGTTCGCCATTATTTATATGGTTGAAGTGATGCTCCGCAACACATATGGTAACTGACCAGCAGTCGAGATTGAGCAAGATATTAGAGCAGGACTAACACCAATTCAGGAGGAGTCTCGATCTAGAGCTGAATCACCAATTCAAGCAGATTCTGTTCAAAAAGAACAGAGACCCACCAATGAAAGTGAGAATCTTGGTGAAATGTATAGCACAAAATGGATGCAACACCACTTTGCACAAGCTATCGATCATGGAGAATGGTCAGTACCAAAGCAATACCAAGATATAGCTAAACTTTCTCGAGATCAACAAACTGCTTGATACAATGCAGCTAAAGACCTCTACATGAACGAAAGGTATGGAACCTTGTCAATCTTCCTAAAGGAAGACAATCTATCAAAGGGAGATGGGTATTTGCCATACACCCTGGCAATCGAGTCAAAGCTTGTTTCGTTGCTAAAGGTTTTACTCAAATCTTTGGAGTAGATTACGAAGAAACCTTCTCTCCTGTTGCAAGATTTGAAACAGTAAGATTGGTTCTTGCACTAGCAGCACGTCACAATTGGGAAATTGAAGAGCTAGACGTTAAAACTGCCTTTCTTTTTGGCGAATTAGATGAAGAAATCTATATGGTGCAACCAGAAGGTTTCGTAATTAAGGGCCAGGAACAAAAGGTCTGTCATTTACAAAAGGCCATTTATGGTCTTAAACAAGCAGCCCTTCAATGGAATAAACTACTTCATCAAAGCCTTGTCTCCTTTGGATTCAAGAGATGTACCTCTGATTCAGGAGTTTATGTTAAATTCATTGGAAAAGACATTATTCTTATTATCATTTATGTTGATGATGCTCTTTTTCTTGGTAGCAACAAAGTGCAAGTTCTTTCTCATAAAAAGAAGTTCATGCAGAAATGGGAATCTAGAGATATTGGCGAAGCCAAGGAATATCTGGGAATGCGTATCACCAGAGACAGATTCAAGTGATCTCTAATCCTTGATCAAAACAAATGCACTTCCAAAGTTGTAAAGCAATTTGGTCAAGAGAATTGTAAAGAAACTAATGTTCCTCTACCTACCGGTTACATTCCGAGACCAAATGAAGGTAAAGAAAACCCTTTTTTACACAGTCGTTATCAATCAGTCATAGGATCCTTGCTTTACATCATGCTCAGAACAAGACCAGACATTGCATACACTGTTATCAAAATATTGCAATATTCTTCTAATCCTTCTGAAGAACATTTCCAGAAAGCAATTCAAATTGTTCGTTACTTATTACACTCTGAGACTTTATGTATCAAGTACACTGTGACAGGTAACAATTCTGGTCTCATTGCTTATTCTGATACAGATTGGGTAGGAGATGTTGAAATTTCTCGTTCAACAACCGGATATGCTATGTTCCTAGCAAATGGAATAGTCTCTTGGCTTTCCAGACAACAAAAGTGTGTCCAGCTTTCATCTACAGAAGCTGAGTATTGTGGAATGACAGAATGCACTAAACAATTACAGTGGATATGTAACCTCTTCAGAGAAATTAAAATCACACTATAGAAAGTATACCTATGTGCGTGGATAATCAAGGAGGAATCTTTTTAGCCTCCAATCCAGCACAAGAAGGAAGAACAAAACATGTTCACATTCCACAACATTATATTCATGAAGCTGTTGGATTTGGTGAAATTGAACTCTTCTATGTTGACACTAATTCACAATTTGCAGACATCTTTACCAAGAACTTAGGAAAAATAAAATTCCTAGAGGGTAGGAAACAATTAACTCTTATTCCATTCCCAACATAAACAATAAGGAAGAGTGTTGAGATTTAACCTTATTATTATGATTTGGTTAAACTAGACTTATGCATAGCTTACGTTTATGCAATATCAAAATATTACTAATCATCTATTAGTCACTGATTAGTCTAGACTCGCCTTAGATTATTTAATCTTACCATGTGATCTTATCTATCACATGAGGTGCTTACACTATTCATATTGGTCATATTGATACAATCTCATTGTATCTTTCTTACTCATCATTTGAGTCTTTATTTCCATTGGATAGTATCTTTATCATAGATAAGAGTATTATTGGTAGTATTATAGTTCAGGACCCATACGCTACATTTTCACTTTGCTTTCACTTATCATACTTAACATATTTTCCCTTTTGTGGTCACGTGACCAAGTCACATGACTTGCCCCTTTTTCAGATCATGTGACATTCTGCTCTTCTATGTCACATGATCTCTGCACATGACCTCGAGTTCAGACCCAGTTCAGACTCTCGCCTTATCTGTGAGGTTATGCCACATGACCACCTTGCCTTCTATATGTTTCCCTTATCTTCCTTCTTTCCTTCTTTCTCTCATACTGGCTCTCAATTGTTTAGGACTCAGACAACCTACCCTAAAGCACCTTACTTTCATATATAAACTGTACCTACTTGTCATCTGTTCCTCAATCCTATTCACTTGTATTACTCTCCCTCATGGAGCCTATTACTCTTCAAATACTACTCCTTTTCTGCACTTCTGAATCATCCCCATTAACAGATGCTACACGTCTTCACCATCTACATTCCTGTCAAAACTTTGATCATTGTTATCCATATTCTTATCGACGCTCACCGCCGCCGTATCATTTCCATCTCATTGCTCATCCAGCCTGCAGATATTCAGCAGGCTTAGTCTTGCTCTAAAGGTTCTATGTCTGGTTTCAATAGTGTGAATCAGTGTTAGATTTATTGACATGACAAAATCATAGGACTTACTGGGCCTCTGAATGGTCTGTTTTAACTTGAAGCTCAACCACGGGAATGGCAATGAGCATGCTAATCTCAACTGCTCATGGTGGATCTGGGGAGGGGGGGTTAAATTTATCACATCCTTAGCATTCCATAAATAACCACTATATCAGCTCTTGATCAATAAGATAAGAACAAGCTTGATATCAATTCAACTTTAAAGAACAACATATGACTTATGTTATGGACATATGTGTTATGATCCCTCTATTTTCCCCCTATTTTTCCATATTTTTCCCTATTTTTCAGACTCACTATGGCCACTTTCCTTGCTAGCCCCTATCTCTCAATCACGCCTGCCATAGCTCGTCCACAAGTCTACTAGGGGCCTGCCCTAAACCAGTCATGTGACTTGCGCACAGACCAACAGATCTTACCCAAAGGCTGTACCGGATCATAGCCACATATCACACAGCACGGCCCACAGCCTTACATAGCCCCCCTTAATCTCCGCCCACAGTCTTGCATAGCCGCATGTCACACAGCATGGCACACAGCCTCGCACTGCCACGTGTCACACAGCCCAGTGCACAGCCGCATCATAGCCATGTACCGCATAGCCTCCTTCATCTCCACACATAGCCTGGCTCACAGCCTCACACAGCCCGCACAGCAAACACAGCTTGTACAGCAAGTGGCACTGCCTTATAGCATAGCCTTCCATCATGGGTCAAGGGTATATCCTTATATAGGTACTGTACAGTTCTAGACACCAAACATGTACACACACAGTAGGATAGTATATAAGGCTCATTGCCACTCCAGAGAACCTCAGTTTTGTTCTCTTGGAGTTTCCCCAACTTCATACACAGTCTAAGGCTTACACTTGACTAGCAAGCACCTGCTCCATTGGTAAGAGGTTGGTTGTTTCACTAGAACAAGACTTTACCCTCAACGCTGCTGGACAAACCCTAGTGTCCCCCAGCACCCTCTTGTCATTGTCCAGTATAGTGTCTTAAAACAAGACCATCCTTCTCAACGCTGCCTGAACGACTCTTGTCACCGTCCTACACGTTCCCCAGCATCCTCTTGTCACCGTCTCGTATAGTCAGCTCAAGAAAGAGCCATCTAGTCATTGTCAGCTCAACAGAGAGAGCTATCTAGTTATCATCATACATAGTCAAGCTCAAGAGTAAGAGCTACATAGTCACCACCTAGTCCCCTTCGCTCACACTTCGAAAACCTCAGTGTTGTTGTATTATTCTCGTATGGACTACGATACAAACGGACTCGGATAGATCCATATTACATAATCACGTAGATAAGCTTTGACTCAACGCGACTCTACACCTCAGTC
>JBBPQR010000252.1:0-13991 GCA_038092615.1 Boletus sphaerocystis | reverse complement strand
CCCTCGTCTATGCTAACCTTCTTCCTCGGACCAGTACTTGGCCGTTCAAGCCCCGTCAAGTACCTCTTACGTGACCTTATCTTCTGACTCATTCTTGCTTATGCTTTAGATACGATGCCATCGTATCTCTTATCTCCTTATCTCCTTATCTCCACTGACTAATCGTTCTCTCCATTTCCATTCGCTTCCATCTGATTAGTCATCTTTACCTTGGCTTGTGTATATAAACCCATCGAGTACTGTCTTGTATTCCCCACGCTAGTCTTGCTCAATTCTATCTGAGTCCTAGCCTCACTCTGCGTTCATCCAAGTATCCCTTGGATCTCTCTAAGTCTTTGTCGTACTTCTGAGTTGACGCTCTTCGTTTTACCTATCGACTATTGCCGATAGCCTCCAACCCTTACCAGCAGGTAGTGGGCTGTCGCCTTGTCAAGAAACCCTTGACCCTTGTCTCCAGGAAAACCTCTTAGGAGAAACCTCTGCATCTGGAGCCTTCAACCTCTATCCTTGAGTCTTCGCTCGTCCCTACCCGGGCCAAGCATAACAAAAGACTAGCGTGCTAACCCTTGTGGCCTACCATCGCTGTAGTTCGCCAAAATTTCTCAACCACCTTCGAACCCTTGACCCTACCACCTCCGGTGGAGACAACCTGAACCCTCGCCTCAGACCTCTGAACATGAACTCTCCACCTCTGAAGAGGAAGAATCCCCTGACGAAACCTTACCTACTCTAGACGAACAGGAAGCCGCCCTTGACCTTAGCCACCAGTTATCTGGAAGACTCGTCATTCCATGAGTGCCTACACCGCCCAGCCCTACTCCTGTCCAACGAACTCCAACATTCACTCTCCCACACCCACCCCCACCCACTATGTCCAAACCCACCGAACTCCGCATCGGTACTTCCGAAGCCTACAACGGTTCTGCTGAACACGCCGTACCATGGCATGGCTGCAATCTGTGCAGTTCTACCTTGAAGTAAACAAAGACGTTTACAACTCCGATGTGAAACAAATCGCATTTGCACTTTCGTACATGACCAAAGGCTCTGCCTCATCTTGGGCATCCACCTTCCGCGACTCTACTATCTCAGGATCAACCATCTCGATGGGCACCTTCGCCCAATTCATCACCAAGTTTGAAACCACGTTCAAACACCACGATGTCACCGGCAACGCCATCGCCTGGCTCTCCACCAGAAGGATGGTCCGTGAAAAACGCAAGGATGGCTCCTTTGTTTACAACCCGTCGCTCACGCGCTTCATGGCTGAATTCCAAAACGCCATCTCCCAAGCCAAGATTACTGACGACAATGTTCTCATCGGTTACTACTCCGCTGCCATTCCCCCCGAACTCATGCGCTGCATCATGGCTATGGACACTGTCCCCACCACCATAAACGAATGGTACAAGAAAGCCGTTCATTTTCAAACTCAGAAAGACCACGCCGATGAAATCGCCAAACGAAACTCTTGCCCTTCCCACTCCTACACCTCATTCGCCACTCCTTCCACCCCGAAGGTGAAGGATCCCAATGCCATGGACGTTGATGTCATTCGCATCACCAAACTCACTGCTGATGAACGGAAATGCTGCATCGAGAAGAAAATTTGCTTCTGCTGCCGACAACCCGGCCACTCTAGCTCCAACTGCCCTCACTTCTCCGACACCAAACCCCGCCCCCGAAAAGTCCAAGTCATCAAATCAGATGACAACCTTCCCGCATTGAGAGAAGTGGAGGATGACGACGACAATAACCCAGTTCGTCGTATCTCTTTTGTACCTTCAGGTTTTTAAACCGGGAGCCTCGATCGACGCGAGTCCCTCCCGTTACTTGTGCCTCTGTATCTGTACAAGCTGCTTCATCCAAATCCATGGAAATCCCTGCTCAGATCATTGTACCCTCGCACACCATGAAAACTGTCGACACCTGCCTCCTCATCGACAGCGGTGCAGAACTCTCCTGCATCAACAGGCAAATTGTGCAAAAGCATAAGCTTCCCACCACCAAACTAGAGAAACAATTCCAAGCCCATAACACCGATCACTCTTATAACAAAAATGGCATTATCTCTCACACCTGTACCCTCTTCGTCAACCTCGAAGGTCTTGCCCAACAAGTGACCTTCTACGTCATGACCTTAGGAAAGGTCAACGCCATCCTTGGTCTTCCCTGGCTTCGCAAAGCAAATCCTGTCATTAACTGGAAGACATCAACCCTTGTTCTGGACGAATCCATTGATGAGTCCAAACTCCTCTACTCCACCTTTATCTCCGACACCAAACGCCATAATGACTCCTATTATTCGACACCTCCTCACCCTCCCAAGCATGTCAACATCATTAATACACCCGATTCCTATCTTCACGACTACCTACTAGTGGAAACCGAAAACCAAACCCTCAGACGTGCTGTCAAAAACTACAACATGAACCATATCACCAAATGCGAAACTCGCTATCTCTTCTCCGACGAACCTGTCATCGCCAAAGTCACCACTGCCACCGAACTTGCTGCAGCTGCAGAAAAGCCTAAAATCACCCTTCCCCCTGAGTACTCTGAATTCACCTCAGTCTTCTCCAAAGAGGCAACCGACCATGTACCTCCCTCTCGCCCTTATGACCATGAGATTAATCTCAAAGACACCTTTGTTCCCAAAATCGGGAAACTCTATCCTCTGTCTCCTGAAGAGAGGAAAGCCACCAAAGACTTCCTAGACGAACACCTCGCCTCTGGGAAAATCCGACCCTCGAACTCTCCCCAAGCCTCACCCTTCTTTTTCGTCAAAAAGAAAGACGGAGGACTTCGCCCTTGTCAAGACTATCGCTACCTCAACAACGAAACTATCCGCGACGCCTACCCCCTTCCTCTCATCTCCGACCTCCTCGACAAACTCCAGGGAGCCAAACTTTTCACCAAGTTTGACGTCCACTGGGGCTACAACAACGTCCAAATCAAAGACGGACATCAATGGAAAGCCGCCTTTGTTACTCACAAGGGACTCTTCGAACCCACTGTCATGTTCTTTGGTCTTTGCAACTCCCCTGCCACCTTCCAACGCTTCATGAACAACTCCTTCCGCGATATGATTGCCGAAGGATGGCTCATCATCTACATGGACGACCTCTTAATCTTTTCGCCTGATGAGGCAACCCACACAGAACGCACCCGCCGAGTCCTCCAATGGATGTCGGAACTTGACTTACATCTCAAACTCGAAAAATGCAAATTTGCCATTGACGAAGTCGACTACCTCGGCATGATCGTCAAACCTGGACAACTTGCCATGGACCCCGTGAAGCTGGAAGGTATCTCCCTCTGGCCTACTCCTTCCTCTGTCAAACAAGTCCGATCCTTCCTCAGATTTGCCAACTTCTACCGTCGGTTCATTCCCGACTACTCCAACATCGCTCGCCCTCTCATCGACCTTACCAAGAAAAACCTTGCTTGGTCCTGGACCCCCTCTTGCCAAACTTCCTTCAACTGGTTGAAAGAACTCTTTCAATAAAAACCTGTCCTCCATATTCCCGATCACTTTGCCCCCTTTGCCATCGCCACCGACGCATCCAAATTTGCCTCGGATGCTATCCTCCTTCAGACCGACACCAACGGTGATTGGCATCCCTGTTCCTACCTCTCCCAATCCTTCTCCACCGCCAAGCGGAACTACGACATCTACGATCGAGAACTCCTTGCTGTCATCCGTGCCCTCAAATCATGGCGACAATATCTCCACGGCTCCCCTTTCCCCGTCCAGGTCTTCACCGATCATAAAAATTTGACATACTTCCGTCAACCCCAAGCTTTAAACCGTCGCCAAGCTCGCTGGCTCCTTGACCTTGCCGACTTTGACCTTACCATGGTCCATGTCCCCGGAAAACTCCTTGCCGGTCCTGACGCTCTCTCTCGCCGCCCAGATCTTGTTCCCTCTGACGACGCCGATAACTCTGGTGTCACCTTACTTCCCTGTCTCTTTTTGTCAACATGATCGACGTGACCCTCAGCAAACGTATTCGCTCCGCGACCTCCGATGATCCTCTCGCCCTCAATGCCCTCCAATCCATCGAAGAGACCACTCCGTCCGCCTTCCGTTCTCGCCTTTCCGATTGGCAATCCGAATCGGGTACCCTGACCTACAAAGGTCGTATCTATGTTCCCCCTTGCAGAAATCTACGCTGCTCTATCCTTGAACGCTGCCATGACCATGAAACTGCTGGCCACCCTGGATATCTCAAGACCCACCAGCTTGTCGCTGCCGAATTCTGGTGGCCTGGCCTGGCCTCTTTTGTTCGCTCCTACGTCGACGGTTGCGCCACATGTCAACAAAACAAGGCGAACACACACCCCACCGTACCTCCGCTCACTCCCATCCGCTCCACCACCTCCCGCCCCTTCCAACAGATCTCCTGCGATCTGATTACTGGTCTTCCTTCTTCCTCTGGCTTTGATGCCCTTTTGGTCGTGGTAGACCATGGGCTTACTAAGGGGGTAATTCTTTGCCCCACTCACTCCACCGTCACCGCAGAGGGAATTGCCTCCCTCTTTTTCCACAAGGTCTATCTCCGCTTCGGACTCTATGACAAAATCATCTCCGATCGTGGTCCACAATTCGCCTCCGCCTTTGCCAGAGCTCTTGGCAAACTCTTGAACTATGAACTCGCCCTGTCCACTGCCTACCATCCTCAAACTGATGGGGAGACTGAACGTGTAAACCAAGAAGTCGAAACCTATCTTCGCATCTTCTGCAGTGATCAACCCACCACGTGGGCTGATTCCATCTCCCACGCAGAATTCGCTCATAACCACCGTACCCACTCTGTCACCAGACAATCTCCGTTCTATCTCATGATGGGATATGAACCCCAAGCCCTTCCCACAGTAATCCCCACCACAGCTATTCCCGCCGTAGAAACTCGCATCAAAAAGCTCACCGCCGCTCAAGACAAAGCGCTCACCTCCCACGAACTTGCCCGCCAGGTCATGTCCTCCCGCTCCCACCATAACTTCACCCCTTTCACTAAAGGACAGAAAGTCTGGTTGGAAGCCAGAAACCTCAAACGAGCAGTTGCTAACCCCAAGTTCACCCCCAAACGTGAAGGACCCTTTGTCATCACCAAAGTCCTATCTCCTATCGCCTATCAACTCCAACTCCCACAGACATGGAAAATTCATAACACGTTCCACGCTTCCCTCTTATCGCCCTATCGTGAAAATTCCGTCCATGGTCTGAACTTTCCACAACCCCCACCTGACCTTATCGATGGGGAAGAAGAATATGAAATTGAAAAGATCCTCCACCATCGTGGCTCCCCGTCATCCCGCTCCTTCCTGATCCGATGGAAGGGATATACCGCCGAAGAAGATTCCTGGGTCCCTGAACGGGATTTGAAACATGCAAAGTCCACTCTCTCAGACTATAAGAGATGTCATCCCTCCATCTTTCACTCTCCTCACCCCTCTCATTGAAACCAACATGTCCTCCACCGCCTCGTCTCGCTCTGTTTCTCCTTCGTCCATTTCTTCTTTAACCACTTCCACTATACCTCTTGTTGATCGAATTTATTCTCCTCCTTTACTTTCTCCTTCTTGTAACGCCCCCTCGCCCACGTCCACCACCGCTGCCACACCCAGCTGGGGTTCTACCCCTTGGGTACCACCGTCCCCTCCTTCCATTACCACTCGCCTCTCATCCATCGTCGCTTCCAACGTTCCCCAATTCGCCCATCGTATTCACTCTGAGGAACTCACTGACCGAGCTGCCTCCCGCACCCAGAATTTACTACACCAACCCTACATGGCCCTGCTGCTGGACCACCACCTTGACATTGACTCTCCTCTCCTCCTTGCCTCCCAAATCAACATGCAGACCGATCGTCTTCTCCATCTCCTCCGTATGACCACAGGCAGTCAACGTCTCGACCGCCATCGCAACACTCTCGTTTCCATTTCTCAAAATCTAGAACAGGCGTCTTCTCGACTCCTCCATCAATTGGGTATGCTCGCCTTTGCCACTGACCTCGATCGTTTCCACTATGAGATGATCACTCGAGACCTTCCTCGTCGCATTCCTTCTTATACTCCCCGAGAAGCTCACGTCTACGAACCCCCTTCGTCCACTCCATCAGCTTCTTTGTCTCCCATCACCGCTGAAGAACAAATCCTCCTCGAACGCGCCGACTTTGGAATCGAAATCCGCCGTGACGGCACTATCAATGGTGTCCCCATTGACGCCCCTCTACCTCGTAATCACCCCCGCTTCAGTGAAACCTGTTTCGAATGTCACCACCTTGGACACCGTTGTGTCAACTGCAGGTGGTACACCTGTCCTTACTGCGGTGAACCCGCACCCAACCATACCCAAGGCCAATATCCTCGTTGTCGCCGCTCCCCTCCTGCCGTCATTTCTTCCTCCTCGTCAGGAAGTTCTTCTTCCACACCTCGTCCAGTCCCTCCTCCTCGTCGTTCTAACCGGATGATTCCGGCTAACTCCACCATCCCTCGTCGCCGTCGTCGCTCTGCATCCCCCCCTATTCTTAACCATTCCGATCAGGAAGATGTCTTCGAGGATATCATTTACGCGAACATGACTGGCTCTCCCAGTTATACTTATCATGACTTCTGACTTCCTCGTCATCATTTTATACGCTGTCCTTCCCCACAGTGGCATGGACCTTTACCCTTCTCCGGTGTTTCGGGCATAACAGGGGGGTAATGTTATGCTTTCTTTGTACACTTTATTCTTTCTCTTCGTTGGATGAGGACCGACCTCACCAAAACACGTACTCGCCCTCGTCTATGCTAACCTTCTTCCTCGGACCAGTACTTGGCCGTTCAAGCCCCGTCAAGTACCTCTTACGTGACCTTATCTTCTGACTCATTCTTGCTTATGCTTTAGATACGATGCCATCATATCTCTTATCTCCTTATCTCCTTATCTCCACTGACTAATCGTTCTCTCCATTTCCATTCGCTTCCATCTGATTAGTCATCTTTACCTTGGCTTGTGTATATAAACCCATCGAGTACTGTCTTGTATTCCCCACACTAGTCTTGCTCAATTCTATCTAAGTCCTAGCCTCACTCTGCATTCATCCAAGTATCCCTTGGATCTCTCTAAGTCTTTGTCATACTTCTGAGTTGACACTCTTCGTTTTACCTATCGACTATTGCCGATAGCCTCCAACCCTTACCAGCAGGTAGTGGGCTGTCGTCTTGTCAAGAAACCCTTGACCCTTGTCTCCAGGAAAACCTCTTAGGAGAAACCTCTGCGTCTGGAGCCTTCAACCTCCATCCTTGAGTCTTCGCTTGTCCCTACCTGGGCCAAGTGTAACAATAGATAGACGAGAGTCTGGACTGGGGTCTGGACTCAAGTCACGTGTGAGGTCACATGACGAAGAAGAGCGGAAAGTTACGTGATCCTAATAGGGGTCAAGTCATGTGACTAGGTCACGTGACTGCGAAAGTGAAAAGTTGCTAAGTATGATGAGAGGAATCAAATGTGAAAAACGTAGCATGAGGTTCAGAACTATAACAAAAAGTGTTTGGAAAACAATACCTGTAAAAAGCACTCTCCCAAAGCCTTTACCAATCAGACCATTATCAAGAAGGATAGATATCCTGATTATGCTCACCCTAACAATAGCAGAACCATCCAGAAGCATCAGGATGTTTTTGACAACAAAATTGTGTTCCTCATTCAAGAAATCTGTTGGTGCAGTTTGACTATCATATTAATTTGGAGGTCTGTGGATCTATCAAGGCTGTCAAGTATATCCACAAGTATATCTACAAGGATCCAGATCATGCCACTATTCTCACTGAAGGTGAGAATAAAATTCATTCCTATCTTGATGCTAGATATATATCATTCACTTAAGCCCATCATAACATCTTTGAAATCCCTATACATATGAAGTGGTCAGCTGTCTATGTATCATCTACCTATCCATCTTCCTGGTCATCAATCTGTAAATGGAGATACCACTTAGCGACGGGGCAATGCCCAGAGCTGCACAGCGGATAGGCAGCAGTGGCGAGGAGCGTGAGCCCTATGACATGGGCGTCGGTCGTCGGCGTGCTCGGTAGTCTGAGCTGGTAAAGGATGAAGGTAGAACCTTCCACTAGGGTACCTCAGGCAACCAGGGACGTGGGCCAGTTGGGCAAGATACAAAGTGGTTAGAACTGAGGGATAAGTGTAATGGGGCTAACCCTTGACCGAGTACAACCTAGTTTATAGGCTGGACGAGGGAACTAATGCTGAGGACGAGTTGACGATGGGTGTCGATGATGACGATGACGAGTACAGTGAAATCGTTGATTGGTAAAGAGACGATGAAACGACATAGCATCCGATAACGAGGATGAGACGGCTAAAGGCAATGGTAGGGAAGGGAGTAGTAAACAAAAGTCCAGGCCCCAAGTGGAGAGTAGACAAATGAATAGGACTAAGGAAAAGACAACGAGAGGAGACGGTATATATATGATACTAAGGGAGTTTAGGGTAGGTTGTCTGAGTCCTAAATACTTGAGGGCCGGTGAGGGAAAGTCAATGATAAGAGAACATGAGGGAAATGTAAGGTAACCGTGAGGCGTGACATCATAGATAGGACGAGAGTCTGGACCAGGCCTAGACTCGAGCCACGTGTTGTCCCATGGTCACGTGACTAAGAAGAGCAGAATGTCACGTGATCTGAAAAGGGGGTATGTCAGGTGACTTGGTCACGTGACTGCGAAAGTGAAAGTTTGTTAAGTACAATTGGGTGAAGAAAATGAAAAGCGTAGCGTATGGGTCCTGAACTATAACACTACCCCCCTTTCACCAGCTTCGAGATCCAGTCTCAAGTTGATGAATTCTGAATAGGAGGGACCGAATGGAGAGAAGAGAGACGTGAATTGATCTTCGGAGATCCCGCGGATAGGACGTGGGGCCGCAGGATGAGCTGCGTGAAAGTCGTTGATAGCGTCTTGGGCGTGTTTCAGGTTAATGGCGGGTTCCCAGGTGCGATCCACCTCGTCCCATCCTTTCCAATGGATGAGGTATTGTAATTTTCCACGGTATAGACGTGATTGGACGATGTAGTCCACTTCGTATTCCTCATGACGATCTTCTGTCACGGTAACGGCGTCTGGTTTGTACACGTTGTGCCTGGCTAGCGGGGCTTTATAGGGTTTTATGCGGGAAATGTTGACTGTGGGATGAATGGAAATGGAGGAAGGGAGGACAAGGGTGACGGCATTAGGGAGAATGGCGGAGATACGGTAGGGACCAATGTATTTTTGTGTTAATTTACGGGCTGGATAGGGAAGGGAGAGGTGATCCGTGGAGAGCCACACTAGATCACCTATAGAATATGTGGGTGTGGAAGATTGTTTGGATTCTTGTGCATACGACATCCGATCGCATGTTTTCTTTAGCGTTTCGCGTATTTCATCATGGGAGCATCCGAGGGTTTTAGCAAATGACCCCCCAGGGGTTTTAGTGGACGTTGTGGGTTCGCTTCCCATGCGAGGCGCGTAGTTTCGTGTGATCGTAAATGGCGAAGTTCTGGTTGCCGTTGAGATAGCATTGTTGTGTGCAAATTGAGCCATCTTTAACATAGATGCCCAAGAATCCTGGTTTTTTGCCACGTAGGCCCGTAGGTAAGCGAGGATCTCCCGATTGATCCGTTCCGTTTGTCCGTCCGTCTGTGGATGGTACGCCGTAGACAGCTTCTGCTGTATGCCCAGGACCTTCAGCAACTCTCTGGTAAACTCTGAGACGAATTGTGGTCCTCTGTCGGAAAGAATTGTGTTAGGAAGTCCGTGGAGACACCAAACATGGTCTCTAAATAATGAAGCTAGGTCCGAGGAAGAAGTTGTTTTCATACAAGGAAAAAGTACGATTTCTTTAGAAAAACGGTCCACGACAACCCCTATAGAGTCAAAACCAAGTGAAGGGGGAAGTCCGGTTACAAAGTCGATAGAAATGTCCTCCCATGGATGGGAAGCAACGGGTAAAGGAAGAAGTTTACCTGCCGGTGGCTTTGACGAACCCTTCGTGAGGGAGCACACCTGGCAGTGTTCAATGTACGTAGAAATGTCTTTGGCAGCTCCAGGCCACCAGTAGAATTTGCGAATAGAAGTGATAGTACAGTCGCAGCCAGGATGGCCAGCGACTGGGGAATCATGGAAAATAGAGATGAGTTCATTATGAAGAGAAGGTGGCATGAAAACAATGCCATTTGAATTTCTGAAAAGTCTGTCCGTTGCGTAGTATTCGTATTCATTGACTGCGTCAACGTTTAATCTAGAAGATTCCATGCATAATTTAGTTTCAAAATTAGGAGTAAGAGACGTGGAGGAGATGGCTTGGACTCCCGTAGAGCCAAACCCTTTATCATTTCGTTCTGACTCGTCAAGAGTCTTTGATTCTGATAATGTTGGGTTTTCTATTTTTTCAATAATTAGTTGCGCAATGCGGTCAAACTTAGAGATGTGGAAGGAGGAGTCGGAATGGTTAAACAGAATTACACCAATTTCTCCCCTATAATCGGCGTCAATGACTCCGGCCATGACGTCGATTTTGTGCTTGAAGGCAAGGCCTGAGCATGGTGCAATTCTGCCGTAGGTACCAAGGGGAAGCTGAATCTTGACACGGGTGGGGATGAGTTTTTGGTCATGGACGGGGATGTCAAGATCCTCGGTAGAATACAAGTTGAAACCTGCGGTGGAGGAGGAGCCCTTCAAGGGTACACGGGTGTCTGGGGAGGTGAGTTCAACTGGAATAGATAGAGAAGAAGATCATAGAATGTTGGAAGGGAAAACCATGATATTTTCGTTTAACCTATCGACTGCGTCACCATGGTCCGGGCGACAAGAGAGCATTGGCACGTCCGTTCGTGTTGCCGGGTTTGTAAATTAGGGTATAGTTGAATTCTTGTAGGAGCTCGTGCCATCGCGCTTGGCGACCAGAAAGTGTTTGAGGCTTTTTCCAGTACTCAAGATTTTTGTGATCTGTCCAAATCTCGAAATTAGCCTTTCCAACGAGATAGTGACACCACTCCTCGAGAGCATGTATAATGGCTAGCAACTCTTTGTCATAGACTGGGTAGTTGCGTTCGGCAGAAGAAAAAGAGTGAGAAAGAAACGCGCAAGGGCGCCAAGACTTATCCTCCCCTAAGACCGATAATACCACTCCAGTGGCGATATTGCTGGCGTCTGTTTCAACGTGCATGTCCTTTGAGGAGTCGGGGTATGCCAAGAGTGGCGCGGTGGTAAATTGTTTTTTAAGCATGTCAAATGCTTGTTGCTGAGCCTCCCCCCAGACGTAAGGTGTGTTTTTCTTTGTAAGGTCGTTGAGGGGGCGGGTGATCTGTCCGAAACCGTTAATGAAACGTCGATAATAATTACAAAGTCCCAAAAAGGATTGAAGATGTTTGAGTTTAGTGGGCGCTGGCCAGTCTAGGATGGTGTCCACTTTTTTCATCTGCATGCCGACACCGTCGGCCGAGACTGTCATGCCGAGAAAGTCAACTTTGTCAGTGTTAAAAATACATTTTTCGGGTTTAGTGTAAAGGTCGTTCTCGCGTAGGCGGCGTAGAACTTCCTTGACGACTTTGGAGTGTTCGTTGTCGGTCTTACCCTTTGTATAGATACACATGTCGTCCAAATAGACAATGACAACAGCATACATGTCATTAAAAATATCGTTCATCATCTATTGGAAAGTAGGCGGACTGTTAGTCATGCCAAAATACATTACAACAAGCTCGTAAGCCCCGAGCAGCGTTACAAATGTGGCCTTCCACTTGTCACCTTCTTTGATGTGTACATTGTTATACCCCCACCTAAGATCGAGGCAGGTGAATTTGTCCGCGCCTTTGAGGCGATCGACAAGCGCTGAAATGAGAGGAAGGGGGTAAGAGTTCTTTACAGTACCCTCGTTTAAGTAACGGTAGTCCATGACGAGACGCTTTTTGCCTGTTTTTTTGGGTATAAAGAAGACTGGTGCCATTTGAGGAGACTTGGAAGGGCGGATATATCCCTTCTCTTGCTCGGAAGCTATAAAGTTACGGACTTCTTCAAGTTCTGCATCGGAAAGAGGAATTACCTGACCCTTTTTGGGTATAAAGTCGGGTTTGAGATCGATGGCATGGTCCCAGGGTTTGCAGACCGGCATCCGTTGTGACTCTTTTTTGCTGAAAACGTCAAGGAATTCATGATATTGGGGAGGTACCTTTTCAGCAAGGCCCTCTTCAATGGAACGTATGGAGGCGTTCCAGATACCGTGTGTGAGATTTGCTGCATTGATCATAACACAGTTACGGGTGCAGCGACAGAAGTTGATCGTTTTTTCAACCCAGTCGATGAGGGGGTTGTGGCGTTTAAACCAATCATATCCTAAATAAATATGGTGAGTGCCTAAATTTGTTACAAGGGCATCAACTCCTTCGGAGTGCCCTTGATAAGATAAAACCAAAGAAATGTAATCTGTGATGTTGCCGTGCGATGATGTTGAACCATCAGTGTTAGAAATTGAACGAGGAAGAGATAATTTTTTAGTTGAGATACCGAGAGACTGTACCCATTTTTTATCTACGAACGTCTGGCAGGCGCCAGAGTCCAGTAGTGCTTTTTCTGATGTTTTTTGCCATTTTTCGTTTATCTTGAAGTAGACATCGGTGGCGATTTCGAATTCGTCGCCGTCGGTAATGACTCTGTGGTTAAGGTTAGCTGGGGAGGATTTCAAAGAGAAAGATTTAATCGAAGTATTTTTTATTTTTTGTGGAGAATTAAGTATGCATTGTTTTACTTCGGGCACCGCGCTCAAATGAGACGCTCCTTCCGAAGGTAAGGAAGAAACTGAAGATACTACAAAGTTCGATGAGTTATTGCCTACCAACCCACCATCCATCTCCCCTAATACAGAAAATCGATTGTGAGAAGGAGAAGAAGAAATGTAAGAAAAGGATGAAGATAGGTCCGTAGCCGAGTGAGCACCTCCCTGGTTCACTCGGCCTTGCCTTTTCCCTTAAGTCCTTCGGTGTTATAGTTCAGGACCTTACGCTGCGTATTTTCATTTTTCTTCATCTTATCGGACTTAGTCGTTTTCACTTTCGCAGTCACGTGACCAAGTCACCTGACTTAACCCTTTTTAGGTCACGTGACATTCTGCTCTTCTTTGTCACATGACCCCCACGTGACCGTGGGACAACACGTGACTCGAGCCTAGACCTAGTCCAGACTCTCGCCTTATCTATGATGTCACGCCTCACGGTTACCTTGCGTTTCCCTCATGTTTTCTTATCTTGTTCCTTCTCACACCAGCCCTCAAGTATTTAGGACTCAGACGACCTACCCTAAAGTACCTTAGTATCATATATATACCGTACCCCCTCGTCGTCTTTCCCCAGTCCTATTCACTTGTCTACCCTCCACTTGGGGCCTGGACTTTTGGTTACTACTCCTTTCCATACCCTTGCATTTCTGCCGTCTCATCCTCGTAATCGGATGCTACGTCGTTACCTCGTTTCCTTACCAATAAATCATTACAACGTCCTTATCGTCATCGTCGTCGACACCAACGTCCCGCGTGTCATCTCCATCAATACGCTCTTACAACCTATTAACTAGGTTGCATTCGCTTTGGTTTAGGTCCCATTTCATTCGGCAGCAAGCTGCCGGGCTTGTGCCGTAAACATATCGAAATAGAACGCCTTAGCTTCTTCTGTCTGCCACGGCAGGACAGATGAGAGCGCTGCTGAAGGCGCGGGGGCGGATGATGATGGGATTGGCGCAATGCCAGTGGTGGGGGCGAGGTCGATCTCGCGGACGTTGGTGTAGGGGACGAAACAGGTTCGACCAGTGGTGGAGTCGAAGACGGGGCGGCCATGTGGACGGCGAGGTTCTTTACAGTTCCGCGACAAGTGTCCTGTCTTGTCGTAGTTGTAGCATTTGCACGTCTCCGTGGTTGGCTGGATGGCGCGCGTGTCCATGGGAGCTCCTCGACCTGG
>JBBPQR010000251.1:0-14006 GCA_038092615.1 Boletus sphaerocystis | reverse complement strand
GTTTACTATTGCTCAACCGCCTGCCAGAGGCGTGACTGGGCTAGTCATAAGCTCGATTGTAAACCCCACCAGCCACAGATCAATACCGCAGACGATCTAGCGCGAGCAGTCTATGATGACCTACTTCCAGAGAACCCACAGACCCGCGAGGATTACGGGTTCAATCGTGCAGTCACCCCTGACGAAAAATACAACTTGCTGGGCTTGTATATCGGTACGGGTGTCTGTAACCTCTTCAATGCAATCTGTCTTGACGCGCGTTGACATACAGGCCTCATCAAAATTAGGGGGATTTCACCCAAGACCATCCACGACTGGCGCGTTCGTGGGGTACTTGTGGATGAAATAAAAGCCACATTCTACGGTGATTCCAGGTATACATGGGGCGCCTACTTTACTTGGTTCCTGAAAAATGAACACATCGTTGCATTGGCGGGGAAACCTCTCTCCGAAAGAGAACTTCAGGACCATGGCGATGCTATGATGCAGCGCAGTTGGAGATTCATAGGAGGGAGTGAAGGTGACTCTATAGAAGATATCAGGGCTGCCATCGCATGCAAACCTGTCGAAGAACAAAAGTGCCTTCATTTATACACGTTCATCTTATGCAAGTGGAACCCATCCCCAGATATGGACCTTTGGATTGATTTCGGATTCGCATCGTGCACATCTGAAGGAGAGGAAGAAGTTTTGGGCTGCTATTACCAACGATTGATCACCATGTATACCTTCAAAGAGTTCTGCGACGCATATCGTGATCGTCGCCTACCCGATCTCTTCCATTTCAAGGGCATGCGACTGAACAATATTGGCCACCTCCGGGACCTTCTTTGCGGACCAGCAGACCAGAAGAAATCGGTGTGGTACCTCAAACAGTTCGTCGCACAAGAAGGCTCTCCTGGTGAACAGTCTGGACTGCTTCCTTCCGTGACAGTGGACTACGGTTTCGTGAATTGTAGGGACGCGTCAGAGAGGCAGCAGTTGAAGAATGTGTACAAGGCTTTCTTTGACGAACATCGCGGAGATCCGTTGGCGCTTCATGAAGCGGCGATCACAGGGAACCTCTACGGCTTTCTTTCAAGCAAAGTGCATGGTCTTTCAGATCCAAAATTTAGGCGGCTTGTGAAAAACCCATACCCTCTCTTCTGAATCCGGTCAGACAAAGGAGGGCCTAGTTCCGATATGGCGGTTCCTATTGTACATTTTGAGTGTACGGTCGTTTGTTTTCGGCAGGTGCGTACATTGGTGTTCTTTTCGCGGTGGTTTTGGTGCGGGTGCTTCCGTTGCAGTGATTTGTCTACGTCTCATGATCTGTACATCCAAATGTACTGTAGGTATGTCTTTGGTACATGTACAACTATTCAAGTTGGTAGGAAGGGAGCGGGTCCACTTCCAAAGTATGCATTTAGATCACAAGTTCTTCTAATTCATCCCGCCATTCCACTCCGCTGGACCCTCTTTCGACGAAAACGTCTTTTCCTTCAGTATCTGCGCCTTCACGAACAGCTCCAACCCGCTTATCAGAGTGATCCCGGGTGCTTTATAAGAGGGGGTTAGATGTAGCAGGTCGCACACGGGCTGAACTAGAGAAGAGCAACGAACGGTGCGTCAAGCAAGGCTTGAAGGAAAATGATAGCCTGATAGCAAGATAAAAATAATGCTATAAAACAGGTGTAACTACACCTTGCTCCTCCGGGACAGGTATCATGATGCTCACAAACGTCATCGGCTTCCCCAGTTTCGTTGACACGCGACCAAAGTAAATCGTCGCTCGACGACTGGTTTGAAACAGTCACTTGGAACCACCACCTGTGGTGAGAAGTCCGTTCCTCAGAGCCCTTTAGTGGTGACTTGGACGTGTGCGTCGAGACTATAGGACATGTTTTCAATCGTGTGGTAATCCTTCAGTGGAAAATCATGGTCTCGTTAGGTACTATCCCAAGATGTATCCCATCCCTTTGAGTGTTACTTGCAACGAAGGGCAATTGGTATCACATATTCCCGTCTTCGCCTGACTATCTTCGCTGGTGACATCTTTGGCGGTAGACAGGAGCTCCGTGTCATCTACCATGACAACAGCGTCCGTCCCGGTATGGAGCGGACCGCCTGTGTTGACGCGGAAGATAGACTCTTGAGGGATCCCCTCTGAAGTGCACTTGTTTTCCAAGTCAACACATTGTAGACACCGGGAGGATCAGAAACTGCAAGCTTGTGGAGTCACCGATAATTCCGAGCTCGGTTGCATGGGTGTCTTCCATCGAAGTGCGTAAGTAACCATTTACGTTAGTGGTTTCCGAAGAGGGCACATTCTGTGCGACGTATACGTGTCCCGCGGGGGCTGTGGTGGCCTATACGACACGTCAACGAGTACCAAACACGGGTTTAGCGTTTATCACGGACTGGAAGCAACGAGAGGCTGCAAGGGTTGGATCTCAGTCGAGGTGAGCTGGAGCGCTGCCTCGAGACTGATCTGTGGATATGGTGATATGCGGTGGCGACCCGGAGCTACGTATGCCATCTGCAATACCCATTTATGTGGCAGGTTAGTTCGCTTACCAGGCACGCACAGATCATGGGAGAGTAGTGTCCTTGGCTGACTCGGAGTGTTTCTGATAGTCCCCGCGACTGGTCTGGACAACGCCGCGAGCGGTGTGTGCTTCATCGACGCGGACAGCAGGAGGTGTACGATCCCCAATACGTGTCGCTCGATCAAGGGCGAAATCGCCTAACCACTGACAACAAAACCCCAACAACACTCCATCACTCATCCAAAGGCAGAATAGTAGGAAGGACAACGGTACCTCTGGCGAGTGCTTCGTCACCCAGGCAGACCGAGGATTGTAGATCCTGAAGTACTTATTTCTTGCCAGCGCCAACTCCGAGTCTGTGACTTGATCAATATCTTTCAGGTTTGTGTTTCAGGCCAGACAAGTTCTGGCTCTTAACGATGCGCCCTCGCTGACCGGGTGCCGAGCCCTTTGGTACCTAGTAGCAGCCTAAGAGCAGCTTTCGTACTTGTGATTAGTACTAGCCTGAGGATTTTATTAAACGTCGGATCGGGTACTTCGCGGCTAGTGGAACTTGAAACGGAGTCAGCCTGAGACAGCGACGGCGTCTGCCAGCTGTCCGAGTCGAGCTGTGAACTAGCCTGAGCTAGGCTGTCAACTGCTGAATGCACCACCATACTCTTGTACATTCGAATAGGTATAATAGTAGCCTAACTACTTCACCTATACCCACCAACAGGCCCCGTTCTCTCCGAGTCACTTGAATCAACTGGGACTCTAAACTCCCGTGTTTCACTGTACATACTAATGTTAGTGTCTCAGGCTGCCGCTGCCATTTCCTACTACTAACCAATATTATTATTATTAGCACCCCATTCCCTGCCTGCCGAATTGCCAAGTTAGCCATGACCCGGGCCGGGCGCGCGTCCGGGCCCCTCAGTACAGCAGACTATCTAGCACGAGCAGTCTACGATGGCCGGCCTCCCGAGCACCCCCAAACCCGTGAGGATTACGGGTTTAATCGTGCATTTACCGGTGAACAAGAAGGCAACTTGCTAGGCTTGTATTTCGGTACGTATACGGTCCGTAATCTCGTCAATGCGAAATTTTTCAGTGATGTGTATACAAGCCCTTCTCGGACCTATGGATATTCCAACCAAGACCATCCACGAATGGCGCATTCGTGGGGTGCTAGTGGATGAAATTAAGGCCGCATTCTACAGGTTGCAGGAAGGTACAGGGGACCCCTACTTTCCTTGGTTTTTGCAGAACGAACACATCGTTGCGCTGGCAGGCCAGCCTCTCTCTGCCAAAGAAATCCAGGATCATACCGATGCTATTGTGATTCGCAGTTGGAAATTCGTAGGAGGGAGTGAAAAAAATTCCGTGGAAGAAATCAAGGCTGCCATCGCGCGCAAGCCTGCCAAAGAACAACGTTGCCACTCGTTGTACACAGTTCTCTTATGCAATTGGTATCCATCCCCTGCTTACGACCTCTGGATTGATTTCGGATTCGCATCGTGCACATCTAATAGAGAGGAACAAGTTTTGGGTCACCATTACGGACGATTGATCACCATGTGTACCTTCAAAGAGTTCTGCGATGCATATCGCAATGGTCGCTTGCTCGACCTTTTCCATTCCAAGGGCCTGCAAGTTAACAGTAATCCCCGCCTCCAAGACCTCCTTTCAGGCACTGTTCCGACGTATGACAGGAAATCTGTGTGGTATCTCAAACAATACGTCCAACGGGGAGACTATACCGGCGAAGAGTCTAGCATGGACCCTTGCGCCATGCTAGAGTACGGTTTCGCCAATTGTATGAACGCTTCTGAGAAGCAGCAGCTGAAGAAGGTGTACAAGGATTTCTTCAACAGCCACAATGGAGATCCGTTGGCGCTTCATGAAGCTGCAATTAAGGGGAACCTACATGGCTTCCTCTCAAAGATTGTGCAAGGTATTCAGGATCCGAAATTCCAGAGACTCATGCAAAACGGATACCCTCGTCCGAACCTGGACCTGCTGGTGGGGCCTTTGTGTTCTGGAAGGCACGCGTCACCAGTTATTTCGGAAAGGCAAGCCCCGGTTCCACCAGTTATTTCGGGAGGGCAGGCCCCGGCTCCACCAGTTATCTCGAACATGCAGGCTCGTCTTTTCATTGTAGCGGTTAGTGGTATTATCCTTGGATTGATTTTGATGCGGGTGCTTCCACTGTAGCTTTCGCAAGGTGTGTTTTCCATGTGTAGTGCTTTCGATCGCTATCAGGTGTTTCTGGTGTACGTCAATGTGTTATGCAACCAGCAGACTGTCTATCTATTCTTGTAGTCAGATGTTCGTGTAATCCAAATCCGTATGTATGTACTACGAGAATTCGATTAGCTACCATTTGATTCCCGTATTGCGTGTTGTTCATGGATGGTCACATTCATCCAGGCGCTGATTCGGACTGATGAGTCCCGGCACTACTTGGGGGTGGGTATAACGCACGGGCGGAGAGAAAGGACAAAAAAGGGAGTACACAGCCCTCTGATGGGTGTGTCACACATGGGCACAACTACTAGCAATAAGGGAGCGAGTTCACTTCCAAAATATGCATGGTCGGCTAGATCACAAGTTCCTCTAATCTGTACAAACCAACACTCAGACCATCCCGCTGTTCGAGCTGCTTTTTCCGTTTCCTCCACTCCGCTGGACTCTCCTTTGACGCACCCGTCTGTTCCTTCAGCATCTGCACCTTCACGAATGGCTCCAGCACCCCACGTAGCAGCTCCCACCTGTCTATCAGAGTGATCTCGGGTTCTATATAAGAGAGGATTCGACGGAGCAAGTCGTACGAGGGTTGGTACTGGAGAAGAGCAACGAACGATGCGTCGAGCAAGGCTTGAAGAAACATGATGATCTGACAACAGCGTAAACGTGATGCTACGAAACAAGTACGGTTAACATACCTTGGGATACGGGGGCGAATCCGCTCCGCTGAAAACCATCTTCGTGTTCGTAGCCACCGACTTGAACAGCGCTTCCATCTCATGTTCGGTTCCTCCTTGTATCCAATTCTCCAGGATCTCCAGGATGAGGACCAGATCTTGAGCGTCGGGTAAGTGTTTCCGGATAGCGAGACGCATTGGGGCCGATGAGAATGGGTATGACACGCAGGCGGAGATGTAGGACCAAAGAGGGGGTACATAACCCTCTGAGTTATCAACTTCCATTGCGTTTTCGTTCCTGCGCTGTTTATCGATAAGGAATTTGGCACAAGCCATCAGTTCGTCCTCCGAGATGTCCGTGACCTTTGTCAGAGCAAACATCACATTTTCCTGAACGACTCGTAAGGTCTGACGGGTTCAGCAAAGTAGAATTCTTACCCAGTCACCTCGTTGGCGGAGTGCCGTTATGAGGCGGCCATGGAGTATTATAGTACTAACGACGGCACTTTCAAGAATACAACGTGTTATGCGTGGAGTATATGGGTAATCGATTGATGGCCGCGAAGGCAAGATGATGTTGAAGATCTTCTTGACAAACTCATGGCCCAAAGCAGCCTCCCTCGACTGTGCCGGTTAGAGCAAAATCACATGAAAGAAGGGAGTCCTTACGCTATTCGAGTCAACCCACTTCAAGAAAGCTTCCTCAGCCTGCTGTGCATTCTTCCTTTGTAAAGAAGCTTGAACATCGGAAATTATCTTGGCTGTTTCCTCGGTTCCTTCGAGCTTCTGATCGTTGGGAATTAACCACTTAGCCGTCAGAGCCGTTTTTCCCAGCGCAGCAGCGAGATTCGACCTGAGGCGTGGATCTACGGGCACAATGTGTATTGAGGAACGTTTAGGTTCGGGACTTTTTTTGACAGTTTGTGGTATCACCGTCAAAAGCACTTGTCCTTCGTCGGCGACAGTGAGGCGTAAATGTGTCAAAGGGGATGCGGATGGCACGGGCATTGATTGTGCCGTTAGGAGGACTCCATAGGACAGATCCCATATTTGAAGAGATACGTCTTGAGTGTCTTCTACCACTGCAGCGAGAAGGACGAGAGAAGTGCCCAAAGATAGGGCGGAGAAGCCGTTCCTTGCCGATGGGTTCTTGTTTTTGAGGATGGAAAGCCGCTGCAGGTGAAGGTTCTCAGAAACGGAAGTCGAAACTAGTGATGAGTTCAGGGACGCGAGCTGATACGTCGCCCATATACCACGCGAATCTGTAACATGATATACCAATGTGTCGATGTAAAGATGGGCACGGAAGACACACCAATAAAACTGAGGATCCCAGACGGACTGCAAGTCAAGCCAAGTATAACGATATTAGTATCGCTTGTTGAACTTGCGATCGGTATTTCGCAGGTTCCGATTGGAACGATTTCTTCTCCTAGGAGCACAAGCCGCACGTGCAAGATCATACCGGTCTGACAGCAAGTGATGGTAGCTCTGCTGCATGAAGCCGTATTGTCCTGTATGAAGCTACACAATTCGCGAGGGAAGACAAAGGTTTCCAAGTGTTTGCGTTCCCCTGGCCAATCTAGCTGGCTTTTTATATCCACTCGTTCATTCGCAAGGAAGAGACTTGCATTTTCTGCAACGAGCAATAGCGGCACTGTGGCATGGCCCGTACCGCATATTCGAATTAGGGGGTGATCAACCTAGGATGGCGTTGGAGAACGTTAATTGGGTCTCGAGTGTTGGAAGAGCGTACGACTACGACAGTCTTCCCACTTGCTACGACTCTTGAACCGGCAAGGCTTTGTCGTATAACCCAGATGATACATCCAGGTTGAATTTTTCCGGTGCCCGGACCACACTCCAAGATTGCGTAGTTAATGACCGACCTGTTCACGTCTTCCGTGATATGCAGAGTGAAGGCAGGTGCTGCGAAAGCGACATGTTTTCCAATAGAATATGATGCCACTGCATGGAGGTTCTGAAGCTACATTGAGTGCATCAGACTTGGCCGTCAAGCTGGAATGAAATGGCTTTTTACTGACGTCCCAGATGTGAATACCGTCTGCTTGTGCGGTCACCGTGGCATAACCGTGAAAGTCACGGTTATAATCGCAGAATATGGCGTCGCGGTTTCGCACCTTTTGCGAGAGAGTGCTGCTAAGAAACAGCTGAAATGGCTCGCCAATGGTCGAGCTCATCGAGACTGTCATCGAGGCGTGGGAGTTGGCGCTAGTGATTGGACCGCGCAAGCGTACTTGTTTTCCTACATTCTACATAGATACGTTCTACTGGTCTCAACGTCCACAGCATGGCTGAACCGTCAGCAAGACAAGATGTCCAACCGGTCCAGGAGGAGAATAGCCCCATCCGCAAAGTCTTGGGGGCTGTCCAGGTATATTTTGTCCACGTATGCCTCGAGTCACAGCTCTCAACGCCGCTTTGTGGTATAGCAAGTGTTCCTGATATGGGCCTTTTCACAACTCGGTGAGTGCAAAAAAAGTGTGGGCCTGGATCAACAACTGAGTTCCATGCAGCAATGAAGCTCCTTGCGCCGACGAAGCCCCAGACACCTCCGGTTGCCTCTCCCGGAGGCGAAGCACCCCCTTCAGCTGTCGAAGTGAACCCCTTCCTTCTCCCACCACGACAAGCCCACCTTGCGTGGGAACTTGACCAGCCGCTATCCATGTACGTGTACTTTTCGACATCGCCCAACGGTGACGTATTTTCGCGTCAATGGACTTCTGGATGGAGGGAAGACCAAGACAAGGACCTGCCCTCTTTCGTGTGGTCAAACATTACGTTCGGGGATTGGAATGATCACAGAACTGAACACTTTGATATTGTCCTACCCGAGGTATATAGCTTCAGTTGTCATGTATACAGAGTCTCACTCGAATCAGGCCGTCCGACAGAATGCCTCTCTCTGGGCGGATATCTTCCTAACGAAGGAGGGCGCGAGTCCGGATCCGTCGAATCCATCGTTTGAGCCTCAGAGCATACACCACGTTCGCAAACGTTCGTTAATTTCTACCAATTTGCTTATAATGGGCATCTTACTCAGTTCGTGACGTAGTCTTGACTAGGTATCTACCAAAGACCAAGACACGCAAGGAGAAAAACCTTTTGAGTGGTGATGAAACGCAAGAGGAGGAGGAGGAAGAGGTATCGATACTTCATGCACTGTGGCCTGGGCCGTTCTAAATGTGACTTGGCCAGATCGTCGAGGAAGATCTGGTTGTTTCACATTGGTATAGGGTACGCCACTGCCACAAGCCAGATGGGTGGCCAAGGGACTAACTTCATGCGGCGCAGAACTTGACACTGGCTCTCATCTCCGATGGGAACGCCCTCGCATTTGACAAACTACCTCCGGTTATATCCGAACGTGAGTATCCATCATTGCAGACCAAGCAATGCTTACACCAGAAAAGATGTTCACCTGGTTCCTGGCGCAAGGGATGCCACTGGAACGCAAGGGTTCTACAAACCAATTGTTTTCCCGAATGATTTCTGGATGTTGCGGTCTCATCTCACGGAGATCAACACGACAATTTCTAGTGTTCCATTGCAAATATCGTTCCAGCCAACGTCGTACTTCAAATTTCAACTCTTCGCGTCGATGACACGTGGCTTCGATGAAGCGATAAAGCAGCAGGGCGGTGGCACCGGCGCAGAACTGGATGAAGTGAAGCGGATGCTGCTCGAGACTAATCCATGGTTCCTCGCTTTAACTGGGGTTGTTAGTATATTGCACACGGTGTGAGTTGTGCTGGAGATGAGTGTCGGCTAACCTGGCTGACCGGCGCAGATTTGAGATGTTGGCATTCAAGTCCGATGTGTCACACTGGCGCCAACGGAAGGAACTCGTGGGGGTGTCTGTCAGGTGAGCATGTGGGATATTTTACTGCGTTCACTCTGATTGTATTTTTTGACCCTGCAGAACGGTACGCTCCCCCCTTGCAGCCGATGGACCCACGTTCATGACACCACATTTGATAATTTTCTAGATCATAACCAACGTGTTTGTCCAGACTGTGATTCTCCTGTACCTCATCGACAACAACACTGACACGAGTTGGATGATTCTTCTTGGCTCTGGAATGGGTGTTGTTATCGAGGCCTGGAAGGCAAGTCGCATCATGTGGGCGATTATCTCGCTTCCTAACCGCGTGAGCTAGATCACAAAAGCAGTTGATATCGGGATCGTGCCTTCGCCTGCCGGATCGATGTTCCCCTATAAGCTGAGTATTAAAGGTATGGCCTCGGACACGTTTTTGATGCATCGCATACTACAAACAACATGATCAGATAAGCACGTTCTCAGCGAGGACGAAAAAAGGACACAGGAGTAAGTGGGCTAGAATGTTGAGATGTCTGACACCGAGCGGCGACTTTTTCAGATATGACAAACTTGCGTTCCGATATGTCTCCTATGTGACCATCCCGCTACTCGTGGCGTACAGCATCTACTCGCTTGTTTATGAGACACACAGGGGCTGGTACAGCTACATCATCTCGACGCTGACCTCGTTTGTATACATGTTTGGATTTGTGGGTCAATTTCGCGACCTGTCCAGGGTTTCCTGACGACGATCGATTGCGTCAGGCACAACTGATACCCCAGCTCATCATCAATTATAAACTGAAGGTCCGTCGTTGCTATATCGGTCGGCTGCGGCTTCTTATTAGCGAACCCGCGCAGAGCGTAGCTCATATGCCAATGAAAGCAATGATTTATAAAACGCTTTCGACGGTGGTAGATGACCTGTTTGCGTAAGAATCGGCGCCTGTTACTATGCGATCACATGGGGTAGCGGAACTGACGCGGCTGTCCTGCGCAGGTTTTGTATCAAGATGCCAACGCTCCATCGGCTTGCGTGCTTCCGGGACGACCTTGTGTTCTTGGTATTCTTATATCAGGTGGGCGATTGTACTATCTATAGTGCACAGCGCCGCGGTCTGACATGTGGCCCAGCGGTGGATATACCGCATCGATCCCAAACGGGTGAATGAATATGGACAGGTGCTGGCAGAGGATGCCGTCAGTGCTGACAGCAGTGGGGAGACAAAGAAGGACAAGTAACGGAAAGGAGGGGTTATTTACTGTACACCGTGGTCTAATCGATATTAGCCTCGTGACCGTGCGAAAATGCTATCCTCATATCTCCTTTTTAGGGAATGAAACACGGCACCGGACATTCATCTAATCCACTTGCTGCAACTCATCTGCACCGCTAACCGCTCGTTGTCTTTTTCCCCCACCACCGTCGCCCGCAGAAATGGCGGAGATGCCAATGGACATCCCTTCCAGGGCCTGCAGATGTCTCAACGTCCGCATATCTCCCCAGCTTCATGCGGAGAACCCCCCCGATTTTCTCATGGCTACTGCTGGTGACTCGGATTATGCTCTGACGTACGTGGGCGAGCAGGGCATCTCCATCGTAGGTCGCACAGAGATGCTACCTTGCTTTTTTCACCCTGTTGTCTCCAGGCCCATCCACAAGTCACTATGAGGTCGAGAAAAATTGGCCCATCTTCCGCGGACTCGTCCCGATGCATCCGATTTACGACCCTCACTTGTCTTCTCTGTCAGACGGCGGTATACCGTGTCCAACAACTTGTGGCACCCGATGGGGATCTACAGGAAAGCCTGTTGCTCCCCTCCCCAGACTGGGTGGAACAGGAGACCCTCCTGAGCAGTTCGGGGTGGATTCAAGTGCACAAAGACTGTCTTGTGAGTGACTCAATCGGTCCCCGTCTTTCTCCATGGCACATCGGCCAGTGCCGTATGAACAATTGCTTTTTTTGTGCTTTCGCTCTTCGTTTTGGCCATATTACCGCTCGACTTCTACTTTCTCCCCCGATACAACATGTTCTTCGTGCGAGGTTGGCCGCTAATTCAGTGATGTTGACTTGTCATCGTTTTAGCTTGCCGAGGACGTCACGCGGCTGTCATCCACTCCTACGTATTCGTCTATCTTTGGCATCGCTTTGCCTCGGAATGCGGTGTCAACGGCAACATCGACACAACCAGCCCATGAGAGTCCTCAAGAGTCTCGTGCCCAGATGAACGTAGGACCTTTCTTGTACACCTTGAAGCCACTATTCTCTCCAGCACCTTTCGTACCCTCTCATCCCGTTTTTACCCATCTATCGTCAATCGCCGTCAAAGCTTCTGAGCATCTCAGATCGTTGGCCGAGGAGCAGATAGCGGCGATCGTTCGAGATAAGCTCGCAGAACTGGAAAATGTAAATGACGGCCTCCGACATAATGTGGAGGGGCTATGGCGGAAATTCGTTGAGAACATGGGTGAGGTGGAGAAGCAAATGGGACCTAAAGTCGCTGAGACGCGCGAGCGGGACAGTTCACGCGGCCTTTCGTCCCCCACAACGGGAGTCTCAGGGACGCCTCTGATCTCCATTCGGAATTTCGTGCCTACACCAACCGCAGCGCCGAGAAAGCTGTCTCCATCCTCACTTCCCAGAGTTTCATCTCTTTCGGTATCGTTAGCGACCTCCAGTTTTCACCATATCCGCATGGCACAGGAATCCACCGAGGCGCGCGAACGATCTTCAAGCGACAGTCCCCGATCACCGCCTCCGTACTCATCTCATCCGTCTTCGCTGGGCTCCGCGGAGAGTCCAATATCGTCTTCGCTAGGCTCTTCCCCGCCATTATCTCCGCGCGTGAATGGTGACAGCATTGTGCAACCATTTAAGCGGAGTATGGACGAAACCAGGGACACGGCCGTCAGTTTTAGGTACTTCACAATTTTGGAAGCTGACGTTGCTCGTGCACGTCAGCAACCAGTTCCACCCCAGCCGAACACCAGAAGCGAAGACGCTCCAAAGACCAGTGAATCGGCTAAAGAGAATGGCGATTCAAACACCGCGAAAGCGACCACGTCCGCCAAGGAGGCTGAAGCTCATGCACATCCTCCAGAGAGCTCTGATCCAGATATGAAATCGAAATCGCCTACGACGCGAAGGAGGAAGGTTATGTTCGACATCAAAGCAGAGGCCCTCACAGGTGAGGGAGCGAACTCGGGGATTAATGGTGAATCTCGGGAGAACGAAGGTGAGGATTGCTTGCCTTGACATTGTTTATGTAACTGACTACAATCGCAGAACTGATATTTGAGTTGGAAGATGGAACAAGTGATCTCGACTCTTCGGATGCTGCTCCTACTCTTCCATTCATTGAGAATGCTCAGGTACGACGTCGGGGACGTCATCGCGTTGCGAACCTTGGAGCTTTGCCACAGTCGTTGTCCTCTCTCAGACCAACCTCACTTCCGGCTTATTCCGTCCAGCAACCCAACACTGCCAAGGAACCTGCGACCAGCGTATCAAGTAGCGGTGCCCCACGTGCGCTATTACAGGAAGCCCAATCAGAATACCCTGGACAACTCGATCCACAAGAAGAGGAGATATTAAAGCTGGTCGCTGCAAATACCCCGAGTCACAGAAGTGCGTGGAAACGAAATAGTAAGGCATGGCAACTGTTCGTGAGTAGACGGCGGAACGGCGTCCCTGGGGCACTCATACCGGAGGAAATTGACGACGGCTCTGGACGAGTGGGAAATGATTCAGATGACAGTGACTGGGGCCGTTCTCGGGGTAAGTCTTATCCGTTGAAGTGAACGATCTCATGCTCATGAAACACAGACGTACGATGGTCCGTGGGACATACCGGATTCCCCACTTCGTTACCTATTGACATAAGCCCACTATCTCGCCGGAGAGAACCACTGTCGCTGGCGTCGTACCAGCCCAAAAGTTCTCTTTCAGATCGAGCAGGAATGTTAGTTCGCGCTTTTCCAGACGGACGGCATACCTCATCGGCTACCTTGCGCAAGGCTTCGTATGCGGAACGTGATCGTTCCAAAGCCATAGATCCTGGTGCGCTCGACTTTATTGCCGGGGTCGGGGAAGAGGCGGAGGAAGACGAGAGTGACGACGAGCCTAACCTAACAAACACTGCGAACGAAGGACGAGGGAGACAACGCGCGCTCAAAATCCTCGAAGCTCGAAGTAAGATTCCTGAGGCGGGTATGTGGATGAGTCTCGCATAAGTTTCAACTGCTTGCATTGTTGTGTTTTAATGTGGCATAGGTTGTGATTGCAGACGTTGTACCACATATTTTGAATTCGTTTACATTATTCTATCAGTAATACCGTAGCTTTGCTCCATGTAGCATCGTCGTCGCAATTGTCTAGTAGTACTACCCCTGCATGTCGATATTATTTTATGCAGCTTTTGGCTTTCAACTTTAGTTGACCATGATGCCACTGGCACGAACTTTTGGCAGCATTAGTTCCGAGTCCTTGTCCTGGATAATTCTACAGTAGTAACTTAAAATGATATGCACACACTTGAACCATTATCAAGATCACCACATGCCAAGTTCAAACTGATGCACCGTTACGATTTGGCCAACAACCGGCAGGCTGTAAGTTCATGTAGTACGACCGTGGCACTCGGGGACCCGATGGACTGAGGTATTCCGACAGATGCTTTCCTGCCAATTCGGGTTGATCATGATATACACACAGACTACGAAGACCG
>JBBPQR010000250.1:0-14022 GCA_038092615.1 Boletus sphaerocystis | reverse complement strand
TCGTCTGAGTCCTAAATAGTTAAGGGCCGGCGAGGGAAAGAGAAAGATAAGGAACATGAGGCGAAAGCATGGTAACCATGAGGCGTGACATCATAGATAAGACGAGAGTCTAGACAGAGTCTGGACTCGGGTCACGCGTTGTCTCATGGTCGCGTGCGAGGTCACGTGACGAGGAAGAGCAGAATGTCACGTGATCCTAAAAGGGGTTAAGTCATGTGACTGGGTCACGTGACTATGAAAGTGAAAGCGACTAAGTCCGATATGATGAAGAAAATGAAAATACGCAGCGTGAGGGTCCTGAACTATAACATCATCTGTTGGAAAGTCGGCGGACTGTTAGTCATGCCAAAATACATTACAACAGGCTTGTAGGCTTCAAGCGGCATTACAAATGCTGCTTTCCACTTGTTGCCTTCCTTGATGCGAACATTGTTGTATCCCCACCAAAGATTGAGGCAGGTGAATTTGTCTGTGCCTTTAAGGCGATCAACGAGTGTGGAAATGAGAGGAAGAGGGTAAGAGTTTTTAACTGTACCCTCATTTAAATAATGGTAGTCCATGACAAGGCGCTTTTCGCCTGTCTTTTTTGGAATAAAGAAGACAGGAGCAGTTTGGGGAGATTTAGAAGGGTGGATATAGCCTTTCTCTTGCTTGGAGGCTATAAAGTTACGAACTTCCTCCAATTCAGCATCAGATAACGGAATTACCCAACCCTTTTTAGGTACACAGTCAGGTTTGAGATCGATGGCATGGTCCCATGGTTTGCGGACCAGCATCTGTTGTGATTCGTTTTTGCTGAAAATGTCAAGGAATTCGTGGTATTGGGGAGGTACCTTTTTAGCGAGGCCTTCCTCAATGGAATGTATGGAGGCATTCCAGATGCCATGGACGAGGTTTGCTGCATTGATTGTAACACAGTTGTGAGTGCAGTGGCAGAAGTTGATGGTTTTTTCAACCCAGTCAATGAGGGGGTTGCGGCATTTAAACCAATTGTATCCTAAATAAATCTTTAGTTACCAAGGCATCGACGCCTTCAGAGTGTCCTTGATAAGATAAAATGAGGGAAACGTAATCAGTGATATTACCGTGTGATGACGTCGAGCCATCAGCGTTAGAGATAGAACAAGGAAGAGGCAGTTTTTGTGTTGGGATACCAAGCGATTGTACCCATTTTTTGTCCACAAAAGTCTGGCAGGCACTAGAGTCGAGTAGAGCCTTTTCCGTTGTTTTTTGCCATTTGTTATTGTTTTTGTAGCAGATATCGGTGGCGATTTCAAATTCGTCACCATTGGGGATGATTCTGAGGTTAAGGTTAGCAGGGGAGGATTTTAAGGAAGAAAAAGATTTAATAGAAGTATTTTTTATTTTTTGCAGAGAATTAAGCACACTTTGTTTTACTTTGGGTGCTGCGCTCAAGTGAGACGCTCCTTCCAAAGGCAAGGGGAAACTAGAAGATACTACAAAGTTCGATGAGTTATCAACATCCAACCCACCGTAAATCTCCCCTAAGATAGCAAAACGGTTATGAGATAAAGAAGGAGAAACGTAAGTAAAAGAAGAAGAAATGTTCTTAGCCGAATGAGCACCTCCCAGGTTCATTCGGCTCTGCCTTTTCCCTTAAGTCCATCAGCAGCTAGCTACCGGGCTTGTGCCATGAACATATCGTAATAATATGCCTTTGCTTCTTCTGTCTGCCATGGCGGGGCAGATGAGAGCGCTGCAGAAGGCGCAGAGTCAGAAGAGGATGGTACCGGGGTAATACTGGTAGTCGGAGCCAGTTTGATTTGGCAGTTGTTAGAATGTGGAGGAATATAACAGGTTTTACCCGTAGTCGGGTCAAAGACCGGGCAACCACAAGCGCGGCAAGGCTTTTTGCAGTTGCAGGAGAGATGCCCGATCTCCTCACAATTGTAACACTTGCAGGTTTCGGTTGATGATTGGACAGCCCGCGTGTCCATCGGTGCCCCCCAACCTGGCTGTGTACCAACCTTGGTAAATCGGGGCTCATCCTGAGGTCTGGTTGGAAGTGATTGGCGTTCAAGGCGCATGGTGGTGAACATCTTGCCAATCTTGTCGGCCTCGAGTTGCCAATTTGGAAGGTTGTCCTCGATGGTGGGACTGTGCATCAAGAGTTGGAAGTAAATTTGATAGTCGAGCCCCTCTTTGTAAAGTCGGAGAGCGGCAGGGGCGGTGATGTCGGCACCCTTTCGGAGTAATTCAAATTGCTGTGTGAAAACCTCCACCAGGAGGTTACCTTGTTTAAGCACAATCAACTTGATGTACGCTTCTTGTTTTAACACATCAATCCTGAATAAATCCTCAATCTCCTTCTTTAGTGTCTCCCAAGACAGCCACATGAGTGTAGAGGCCAGAATGTCAGCTCTAAGGGCGGCGTATTTTTCCATGATGATGCACATGAAACTTTCGGCGCTTCCGACCATTCAGAGAAGTACCGCGGCGGAGTGTTGATGGTTATCCAGGCCCTTGTGGCATTGGACCCAGATTTCAATCCTGACCCACCAGGCCTGGAAGGTTTTTCAATTGCTGTCCCAGGTGCCTGGTTTGGCGATAAGTTTGGCCGGTAAACTGACCCTTGAGTGGTGACCATTGAAGAGAGGCGACAGTGGTTTGCCATCAGCGTCGATGCGGGGAAGGCAGGGAGCGGGTGTGGCAGTTTGAGCAGTGATGGATTGTCGCAGCATTTCCTGCATGTGATTCATGGCGTTGATTATGTTCCGCCATGTGGGACCATCGGGTGTGACACCGGACATTCTGGGTGGAGAATTGAGGATGAAGGGGGAAGAGGGGATTGGAGATCCAGGTTCTAGTTCCAGAGAAAGCAGGATGGACATTGGAGACTGTTGAGCAGACGTAGTGGGAAGATATCCTCAAAGCCTGAGGCGTTGGGGCAGCAGTATTTGAGGTGATGTGCTTTCTTTACTCGCGGTTGACGGATGCAATGAGCAGGAGCATGCTCAACTGCAGGGAAGGGGGTGTGCAGATGAGCAGGTTCTGGTGTCAGAATGCACTGGAGTTCAAGTACGAGTGTGGGGGTGTCGAAGTCTACTAAGTCTTCAAGGTGGACGTAAGGGATGAAGCATTCTTCTGGGAAAGGACCTGGTTCTTGGTTGTTGGGGTTGAAGTCGTCTGGGATGTTGTCGATAGTAGGAGGCGGTGTGGGTTGATGAAGGCAGAAAGTACGATAAAACTCAAGGGTGTTGTATTCCTGGCAACGTTTGGCTCAGTACAGGAAGTGAGATCACATGAAAAAGAAAGGAAGATCAACGCAGCAAGTAGGGGAGTTCTATTCAAGTGAAACTGGATGAGGACCTTACTGAACGAGGAGGACCTAGAACTATAGGTCTGACGAGAGATTCGATAGAGACGACACGTTAGTGCAAGGTGTTGATGACGATGCGGAGATAGACATGAAAGAGGGCTAATGGTATTTCAATCTCGTATGTAAAGAGCATCTAATAACGAGGATGAGGTGGCAAAGTGTAAGGGTAGGGAAAGGAGTAGTAACAAGTGTCCAAGGCCCCAAGGGAGAGTTAGACAAGTGAATAGGACTGGGGATAGACGACGTAGAGAGAGGGTTTATATATGTAAGTATGCGGCTTTAGGGTAGGTCGTCTGAGCCTGAAAGGTTTGAGGGCCGGTGTGGGAAAAGTAAAGATAAGGAGCACGAGGAAATAGCAAGGTGTCCATGAGGCGTGACATCATAGATAAGATGATGGTCTGGACTGAGTCTGGACCAGAGGTCATATGGTTCCCACAGTCATGTGCAGAGGTCACATGACAAAGAAGAGCAGAATGTCACGTGATCCAAAGAGGGATAAGTCAGGTGACTTGGTCACGTGACTGCGAAAGTGAAAATATGTTAAGTACAATAAGTGAAAGAAAATGAAAATGTAGCATGAAGGTCCTGAACTATAACAGTGATTAGAGTTGGTACCACCATTGTCAACACAGATGATGCAGCAATCTTCACATTCCCAGATGGCATTCTGATGTTCTTTGCCATGCTGGAAACTTTTCACACTGTTTTTGAGCTGACATTAGAAACTGACTATTACCTTCTCAACCTTACATTCAGGAACCGCTCTGTTAATATAAGTACTGAGAGGAGACCCATACCACCTCACACCTCTAATTCTAAATCCCAGCTATATCCTGATCCTAGTCCTATTCGTCCCAATCATCCTTCAATACCTTTTCCACCCTGATGACCAGAACTCCTCCCAAGGTAATACTTAAGACCATCACTCATTCTATAACTAATACTCAAATGGTTTCACCAGGAGTTTCTTTTAAAATCCCTTGTTGCATTTGCAATAGTGCAATTGAATAAGGAGAAACCCATGGTCATGATGAGAATGATTACCTGAGAATCACTTCTCAGAGACTAAAGGATTATCAAAGGAATCCATTTATTACTTTTAGAGTTCTATCTTTGCCTTCATCTTCATCCACTTTAAATGAAAGCCCACCTCATCTTCCTATTCCTGCTCCACTGTTCATTGACTCTTTTATCAATGAGCTATCAACTCTATCAGTTGCCTAACCTCACCCTTTCTCCTACACTTTCACCTCTTCCTCTCAGGGAACATTTTCAACTCAAGCCAAAGGAAGTCCAACAGCTAATCAATGGGAAGTGCATCATTCCTCATCTCAACCAACCTCCAATGCTTCAACTGAAGCCAGTAAGTTTGATCAGAGTCTGCAAGATGATGGATCTTTTGGGTGTGGACATTCTGGACTTAGAGAGAGGTGAGTACATACTGTAGTTCCGCACCATCTAGAGGATATGGAGTACTACTGGATGGAAGATGCCTTTGAACATCACCAACAGGCTTGAAAAGAGTGAATGGTAAGTAACCAACAAGAAGAATCAGGAGATATAGAACATTCATTGGGAGCACTTTCCATCCACTCTCACTCCTATCATCACTTCTAACTCAGCACAGTCAGTACATGGTGGTGAAAGTGTTGCCCAATGTTATAGTTCAGGACCTTATGCTATGTTTTCACTTTTTTTCTTTCAAACTTGTACTTAACATATTTCCACTTTTGCAGTCACGTGACCAAGTCACATGACTTACCCCTTTTCAATCATGTGACATTCTGCTCTTCCTTGTCATGTGATCTCTACACATGACTGTGGGAACCACGTGATCTCAAGTCCAGGCCCAGTCCAGACTCTCACCTTATTTATGAGGTTATGCCATATGAACACCTTGCTTCCTATGCATGTTCCTTATCTTACTTCTTTTCTTCTATCTCTTACACTGGCTCTCAGTCAATTAGGACTCAGATGACCTACCCTAAAGCTCCTTACTTACATATATAAACTGTACCTCTATGTTGTCTGTTCCCTAGTCCTATTCACTTGTGTTTTCTCCCTCAGGGGCCTTTTACTTTTGAATACCACTCTTAGTTCCCTTTCCCTACCCAAGCACTTTGCCATTTCATCCCCGTCATTGGATGCTATCAATGTTCCTCATCCATCTTCCATTCAATAACTTCACCATCGCTGTTTACATTGTCGTCAACAATAGATTGTCTCTATCTCTTTGATCATATAACCTACTGTTTAATGGAAGGTTCTACTCTCTCAAGTAAAGGTCTTTGTCTGGTTTCACCCAACATCAAGGTGTTGAAACTGGTAGCCCCCATCTGGTACCAACACCAGATACCACTTCTCAACATTAGAGAAGTAGAAATTTCCCCTTAACAGGTACAGTAATTTCCTTCTAGCTTCACCAGGAGGAGACTCATCTGGGCCAACTTATGGTCCAGAAACCCACCATCAATGATTTTCACTATCTTGATGAAACCATTACCTAATACCTTGAGGAAGCTGGATGGGCCTTTCCAGTTCACACCATAATAAGACCTCCAATCTTCACATTCATGATCAAGGGTTTGAAATCTTCCATTGTGACATTTTTCCACCTTGCTATTCCAACATTTTCCTCTTCAAAGTGATGGCCCCAGCTTTTTGGGTCAAATAAAACACCAACCTCTACAAACTCATTGAGAGGTATTGAGAAATCCTACCTCAACCAGAGCAGAGACTTTTTGGGATGAGTTCATGCACCTGCAATCAACTTTTCAATTTCCAGGCAAGAATTGCTTTCTACTCAGATGAATCACAATGCCTGTTTCTAGAGCATAAACTTCTTCTTGAAAAAGTTGTCCCTATCCAGAGGCTAATCTGTTCTTTCGAAGATTCACCAGAACAACTCAATGATGTCTATGATACCCTGGCAGAGATTAACCAAAAGCAAAGAAGAAGAGCTGCTGAGGAGGGCAAGTCACAATGAAGAACTTGCTGCCATGTGTAGAAGCGGACTACATCTTTTGTCTTCTATTCCTTCTGTTTGGCTAGTTTGTCATGCTATAAACATTTCTTATCTTTTTGAAATGTCTAATCCTTTTATATCCTTTGCTACCATGAACCCCTGGAGCAATCCAAAGACCATAGATGTACCATACTATTCATGTGTGTGTGCAAAGAGAACTTCTTATAGAAATGGGAATTATATCAGATGAAAGAGCCAACCCTTTACCGATGGAGCAAGTGCTTGCTAGACAAGTATAAGCCTTAGACTGGTATGAAGTTGGGAGAACTCCAAGAGAACAAGACTGAGGTTCTCTGAAGTGGCAGTGAGCCTTATATACTATCCTATGATGTGTGTATATGTTTGGTGTCTAGAATTGTACAGTACCTATATAAGAATATACCCTTGACCCATGGTGCAAGGCTATGCTAATAGGGCTATGCCATATCCTATACAAGCTGTATTTGCTGTGCAGGCTGTGTAAGGCTATGAGTGGAGATTAAGGAGGCTGTGTGACATGTGGCTATGATCTGGTACAGCCTCCAGGTAAGATCTGTTGGTCTATGTACTAGTCATGTGACTGTTTCAGGGCAGGCTCCTAGTGGACTTGTAGACAAGCTATGGCAGGCGTGATTGAGAGATAGGGGCTAGTAAAGAAAGTGGCCATTGTGAGTCAGGAAAAAATAGGGAAAAATAGAGGAATCGTAACACCAAATAGATACATGACAAACTTACATTATTTCAATATATTATTTTATGAATCTTTTGAATCTTTCTCATGGAAACCTTTACCTATGCATTATGTAGAGAAACCTTATGATGGTCCCTGGACAAAAATAGAGTAAAAGCTTTATTGGGACTAAAAATTTCAGGAGTCTATTGGACATAATCAGAAGCTTCACTGCTTTCATTCCTGGATTGTTACACACCAGAGATCTGAACAACCTCTAAGGACACAACCAGGGACACAGGAACAAAGTACAGGATTTGGATTAGGACATGCAGGCAATGCACCATTCTCTCTTCTTCAATATTTATTTGACATTTTAATTGCACGAAGGCTTTACAGATATACTTCTTTTCTAAATGGCTGCTCTTACTACCTCTACTGACTTCAAAGTCGACAACACTATTCTTCATCACATTCCTGTCCTTAAAGGACAATTCAATTATCCTATCTGGTCTCAATGTCTTCAATCAGTCCTTCAATCTCTATCTATATGGGATTTCATTGATGGATCTATTGCCTATGACACCACTCTTTAGGCTAATCAGCCCAAATGGATCAACAAACAGGTATGTGGTATCCTTGCCAACACCCTTGAAGACCAGTTTCTTCATCTGGTCTCCTACAATTATCCTCAAGTTACCCCTACTACACATCCCTCAGTTGCAAAAGCACTTTAGGATAAATTGTTTAGTATTTTCAGTTCTGAAGGTCTGTCTGGTCAATTTTATCTATTTCATCAGATCCTTAACTCTGGGATTAACCTGAGAAATGCTCAAATGAGTATTGGCAAGGTTACTTTCTTATTTGATCAATTGAACTTGGGTGGCTTAAGGCTACCAGATTCATTTCAAGCAATGTTCATCCTTCTAGATCTCCTAGATTCTTTCTTTTCCTTCACTTTTGTTGTTGCACAAACCACTTCTGCTGCCAATTTCTCAGTAGATAACATTACTAAAAATATCCTTTCCAGAGTTTCTCTCACAGGAACTTGAGGTGGTTTGGGTGCCCATATTAACTTTGCAGAGAATGACAATGTAAGCACTTCTTCTGCCAATCATACCACTGTGATTCATAAAGGCCCACCTAAATCTAATTAGTGGAGACATCCTCAGGGACAAGGATTTAACTGTCCAAATCACACTTCAGATCCTTCAGGATCTGGTATCTCTGGAGGAGTATACCTTAGGGTTAACAAGAAACCCTACCAAGGTAAACCCAACTTCCAGAAGAACTGAAACCACAATGGTTTTGAGATACATCAGAAGATGAAAGACGCAAAAGAAAAAGGAAAGGCCTCTCAAACCAATACAGTTCAGAGAGAAGGTTTTATTCACAAAGTCACTAGGGATAAACTGGTGCTAAACAAAGTGCCAGAGAATCAGACCAACATCGTTGCCAATGATAACTATCTTTTCTCATGGGATGAGATGGGATCAGAGATTCCAAAATGGGATCAAAATGAAGAGGGTAACATGAACATAGAGGAAACTATCCAAATCAAGAAGAACAATGACATAGGTATGGATTTTGCAAATAATTCCTTTCAGTGCTGCTTCTCTTTCTAAAGTCTTAGACTTAGGAGCACAACCATCTGAGAGACGAGAGCCATTGCCTTTGCAATGAGACATCTTACTGCTTTCTAAGAGAGACATGAAAGGAAAGAAAAATAAATAAAGTTGTTCTATCTTTAGGAGGTTTGATTTCAAGCAATGCTCATTTTAATTCTTTGGATTCTACTCTTCCTTCACTATCTATTCCTTACATGCAGACCAAAGAGTTTCACTCTTCAGCCCTCACATTTCATACATTACAATAAGAGGAGAATCAACATGGAAGAGATTATATACCTGAAAGGAGAACATACGAAGAGAATATTTCTATATGTGATAGTGGTGGTACTTATAAAGTAACTGATTCAGACATGGACATGTTCTATAACAAGGAATCTAACCAATATCTTTGTTATTATATCAAAGCTAATACACTTCAGAGTGACAAGAAGTCTGCCTTCAGCAGATCTCATTGGATGATTAACAATGGATGTACAGACCACTTATCTCCATTTATTGAAGATTTTATACATCTAGGCACAGAAGTACATCAAGCTTCTGTAGCTAACAGATCTAAAGTATCCATGCATGGACTTGAAACCATTCTCATCCAATAGATCAACGAAGGATTTACTCCTTCTACAGTTTGTCTTGAAGAAGTTTGGTACACATCTGATTCTGCATACAGATTACTTTCAGTACCATCTCTTACCAATCATGGCTATCACTGTGAGATCAGTTAGTCTGAATCATGTATTTGGAACAAGAGAAGATGCAAGTAGATACAGGCCACTACCTTATCTCCTTTCAGTCTGAAGTGATTACTCTAGATTGTGGATATATAGCCTTCTTGTGGATGATAAGTCTTATCTTATCTGGTATCAATGTTTCGACCACACTTCTAAAAATGCTTTGTGCCATGCACATACCCACTTATCCAGTGTTTCTTCTCTCACACCTCCTTCCTCTAACTGTTATGCTTGGCTGGGGTGTGGACAAGTGAAGACCTGAAGGGTGAAGACAACGGTCTTCCGAGGGCTACATTAAGGGGTTTCCTTAGATGGAGGTGTTGGAGGCTTTCCAACCAAGACAATGGGCCACTACTATGAAGGTAAGGCTTGGAGGTCAACAGCAATAGTCGTTGAGACGAGGTTTAAGACAAGAGTGCCCACTCAGAAGTAGGGCGATGACTTAGAGAAGTCCAAGGACAAGGGGAGAGGAAATGATGTATTGGAGCTAGGAACTCAGGTGGGAGTTCAGGTAAGACTAGTGTGGGGAATACATGTGGGTATCAAAGGGTTTATATACTAAGACCAAGAGGGGATGACTAATCGGCTGGAATGGAATGGAAATGGAGAGAACGATTAGTCAGCGGAGTTAACAATAGAAATCAAGTAAACAATGTGACAGCATTAGTAAAAGAGTAAGCATGAATGAGTAAGTGATGCGATGGCATTGGTAGAAGAGTAAGCAACAATGAATAAGCAAGGTGAGAGATACTTGACGGGGCCCGAATGGCCAAGTATAAGTCCAAGAGCGAGGCAAGCATTAGACAAGTACAGGTGTCAGTGAGGTCGGTCCTCATCTGAAGAAAGAAGTACAAGGGAAAGAAAAGAAACATAACACTAACTTCCCTTGTAAGGGTTGTTCTTTAGGAAAGATGCTGGATTGCTCATTTGCTGCCTCTAACAAGCAGACTACTCATCCCCTTGCTCTGGTGCACACCAACCTTATGGGTCCTTTTCCAATTGAACCTCACTCTCATGCCAGGTTTGTCCTCACTTTTATTGATGACTATTCTAGATATACCTTACTATCCTTCTTGCAGGCCAAGTTGGATTGTTTGTCTAATTTCCATAATATGATCTCTTGGGCCAAGACCTTCACTGGTCACATGCTCACCTCCATGTGTTTGGATCATGGGGGGGAATTCATGTCTCATGAGTTTTTGGTGTTCCTCACTTCTAAATGCATCACTCATCAGACTTCAGTCCCTCACACACCTTAGCAAAATGATAGAGCTGAGAGATTTAATAGAACCATCATGGAAAAGGCAGAAGCAATGTGTTAGCATGCATGCCTTCTGAAAATGTTATGGCAAGATGCTATAGAGACATCAGTACATTTGTACAATGGACAACCCATGCATCATCATGATTGGAAAACTCCTATAGAAATATGCAATAGGAAGAAACCTGATGCATCATATTTCAGAGTGTTTAGATGTCAAGCATATGTTTTCATTCCTCTAGAACAATGGCAAGAAAAACTGTCTCCCAAATCTGAGGAAATGACATTCATAGGGTATAAACCAAATACCAAAGGTTGGTACTATTCTGGAGACCAAGTAGATGGACCTGCTTCTATTCCTATCAACAACAAAAGGGCAAATGATGAAATTCAGGATCAACCAGACCCTGAACCTCCCACATGTCATGTTTACATACCAACCACAATTCCTTGTGGTAATTCTCCTGATCTAAATCAATGGATACCTCCACAAACACCACCAAGATCTGAATCTCCACTTGACTTTAGTCCTAAATCAAGTCCAAGTCCTCCACCTCTGAGGATGCCCTTTACACCTACACATTCTGGTGTAAGGAGACCTAAACTGACATAGGACATAGAAGTGATATCAAGGATCATCATCAACACAAACAATTCTTAATTTCAGATTCACCTCCTTCACCAACTAATGAAGATCACTGGTTAGTACCTGCTCTAATACCCCCAGTTTGGATGCCTCCCAGACAACCTCCTGGAGAAACTTTACCAGAATTTCATATTCAACCTCATCAATATCATCCTACACATGATGAGAGTTCTTTGTTTAGACCTTCTCTTGAACAACACAGATCTAATCGCATTCCTCAACCCCGCATCTGACCAGATAACACATATGGTAACTGACCTATAGTTGAGATAGAGCAAGACATAAGAGAAGAACTAACACCAATTCAGGAGGAGTCTCTATCTAGAGCTGAATCACCAATTCAATCAGATCCTATTCAGGAAGAACAGAGACCCACAAATGAAAGTGAGAATCTTAGAGAAATGTATAGCATGAAATGGATGCAACATCACTTCACACAAGCTATCAACCATGAAGAATGGACAGTACCAAAACAATACTGAGATATAGCAAAACTTCCTTGAGACCAACAAAAAGCTTGGTATAATGGTTTCAAAGATGAAATAAAGTCTTTACATAAATGCAAGATATGGAAACTTGTTGATCTTCCTAAGGGACAACAACCTATCAAAGGGAGATGGGTATTTGCCATATGCCCTGGCAATTGAGTTAAAGCTTGTTTTGTTACTAAAGGATTTACTCAAATCTTTGAAATAGATTACGAAGAAACCTTTTCTCCTGTTGCGAGATTTGAAACAGTGAGACTGGTTCTTGCACTTGTGGCACTTCATGACTGGGAAATAAAAGCACTAGATGTTAAAACTGCCTGTCTATTTGATGAGTTAGATGAAGAAATCTACATGGTGCAACCAGAAGGTTTTGTAGTAAAGGGTCAGGAACAAAAGGTCTGTCATCTACAAAAGGCCATTTACAGTCTTAAACAAGCAGCTCTCCAATGGAATAAGCTGCTTTACCAAAGTCTTGTTTTCTTTGGATTCAAGAGATGCACCTCTGACTCAGGGGTTTATGTCAAATTCATTGGAAAAGATATTATTCTTATTGTCATTTATGTTGATGATGCTCTCTTTCTTGGTAGCAACAAAATGCAAGTTCCTTCTCACAAAAAGAAGTTCATGCAGAAATGGGAATCAAGAGATCTTGGCAAAGCCAAAGAATACCTAAGAATGCAAATCACCAGAGATAGATCTAAACGATCTCTTATCCTTGATCAAAACAAATACACTTCAAAAGTTGTAAAGTAATTTGGTCAAGAGAATTGTAAGGAAACAAATGTTCCTCTACCTACCAGTTACATTCTAAGATCAAATGAAGGTAAATAAAATCCTTCTTTACGCAGTCGTTATCAATTGGTTATTGGATCCTTGCTTCACATCATGCTTGGAACAAGACCAGACATTGCATATGCTATTATCATCAAAATGTTGCAGTATTCTTCTAATCCTTTGGAAGAACATTTCCAGAAAGTGATTCAAATAGTTCGCTACTTATCACATTCTGAGACTTTATGTATCAAATACACAGTGACAGGTAACTATTCCAGTCTCATTGCTTATTCTGACACAGATTGGGTAGGAGATGTTGAAACTTCTCATTGAACAACAGGATATGCCATGTTTCTTGCAAATGGAATAGTCTTTTGGCTTTACAGATGACAAAAGCATGTCCAGCTTTCATCTACAGAAGCTGAGTGTTGTGGAATGACAGAATGTGCTAAACAATTACAGTGGATATGTAACCTCTTTGGAGAGATCAAATTCCACTAGAATGTATACCTGTGTGTGTGGACAATCAGAGAGCAATCTTCTTAGCTTCCAATCCTGCACAAGAAGGAAGAACTAAATATGTTCACATTCCACAACACTATATTCACAAAGCAGTTGAACATGGTGAAATTGAACTTTATTATGTCGATACTAACTCACAATTCACAGACATCTTTACCAAGAACCTAGGAAAAATAAAATTCCTAGAGGGTAGGTAACAGTTGACCCTTATACCATGTCTAGACTTGCCCTTAGATTATTTAATCTTACTATGTAATCTTATCTATTACATGAGGTGCTTACACTATTCATATTGGTCATAATGATACAATTTCATCATATCATTCTTACTCATCATATGAGTCTTTATTTCCATTGAATAGTATCTTTATCATAGATAAGAGTATTATCTGCTATTCATTAGAATACTATAGAACATTCTACAAACATACATAGATATTGTTACGATCCCTCTATTTTTTTCCCTATTTTTCCATATTTTTCCCTATTTTTCCTGACTCGCTACGGCTACTTTCCTTGCCAGCCCCTATCTCTCAGTCACGCCCGCCATAGCTCGTCTACAAGTCTACTAGAAGCCTGCCCTAAACTAGTCACGTGACTTGCGCACAGACCAACGGATCTTACCTGAAGGCTGTACCGATCATAGCCGCACACCACACAACACAGCCTTACATAGCCCCCCTTAATCCCCGCACACAGCCTCGCACTGCCGCATGTCACACAGCCTGGTGCACAGCTAGGCACAGCCCCTTCATCTCCGCGCATAGCCTGGCTCACAGCCTTACACAGCCCGCACAACAAACACAGCTTGTACAGCATTCGGCACTGCCTTATAAGCATAGCCTTGCGCCATGGGTCAAGGGTACATCCTTATATAGGTACTGTACAGTTCTAGACACCAAACATGTACACACACAGTAGGATAGTATATAAGGCTCGTTGCCACTCCAGAGAACCT
>JBBPQR010000249.1:0-14030 GCA_038092615.1 Boletus sphaerocystis | reverse complement strand
CCTTGAAAAACTGGTCCTCCCAGAAAGCGGCCAGCGCACGAAAGATGGACGGATCAGTCACTGTATCTTTCAACTACACAGATCAGCCAACCTTGTATACCAATGTGATTGAAAGATCATTACCTCGTTGTCTAGAGATGCTGATAGTATATCTCGTGACTCATCTAATAATCTCAAGGCAGATTCCCTATCTTGTTGGCCTTGGCGAGCGGCTGACAATGCTGAAGCTGTACGAATCTGTGATGCATAGTCAGATCATTGTTGCATACAATGGGAGAGAACTTGCAGCAGTGCCAAGATGCATCTCGAATTTTTCGTCCCGTTTCAAACACTCTGCTTTTTGCACCTGGTCGTCTCGGAGCGCCTCGATTTGTGGCCACAGTACGAGTATGCTTTCCACAGTCGGCTTGATGCTGTCTGGTAGCCCTTTGGATACGTTGCCCAAGACATGTGACTGCCAGGCACCTTGCACTTTAGCGAGAAGGGCGGGTGTGAGCGAGGACGTTTGACTCTGGAAATTCTCGAAAAGATGATTCTGACGCGCTCGTAGAATAATCTTTTTCCGCGTCAGGAACGCGAAGAAAAAGAGAACTAGAGACATATACCTTGTCATCGATGTCGGTGATGTTCATGACAAAGTGGACGTCGTAGCCAAAATAGTCTGACATGATTCTGCGAAGAATATCTTGTGTGACATAGTTTCTTCAGACGACACGTTGTCATTTGTGAGGGCAACGTCACTGTGACTCGACCGAACACGACCAACCTTGCATGACCCATGTGCGAGGCGTCGTATACGGTAGGTCCACAGTTATACCACTTGACAAGGCGGCCATGTCTCGGGATGAACACTGTCTATGCGGAGGTGAACGCTGTCGGATATCAGTCGATGATCAGCCCCGTACCTTGCGCTTGGTCAGGGAATTGTACACCTTCAACACTGGCTCTTCTATCTGGCGAGTTGGGACATTCCAAGGGGGCTGCTGGACGGACATGGCTGCTATGTTCTGACAAGTAGAGGCCAGGCGTATGCGACAATGAGTGAGTACTGGGCCTGGCCTGACTTGCAGCCAAATCATGAGTCGAATCGAGTAGGTTGTGGCGGTGTCCTATTTAGCTGACGTAATAACTGGACCCATATAACCTCTCGTGGTAACGTTCAGTTGTCAAATGTTGTCAACAACACAATGAAAGAAAAAAATTCACTGCTTCGATGCGTAATAATTAAGCTCCCTCCGATTAATTGTCGCAGAATCTAAAGTGTCCTAAAGTGAAGCCAGCTGGATTGATACACCAAGTATACATGCACCTGCAGGGCCCCACAATGAAATGTTTGCGTCAAATGATACGTATCTCCACTGGTACCACTGGCAGTCCTGTCGGCTAACAGCTAGCCGATTCATATCTCCTGTGGCCGACGAGCATAGTAAATGGATTCATTTTGCGACGTCTAACTCCAATTTGTGTTAGTGCGTTGCGAGATGACCGCAATACAACTCGCACCTTGAATGTCGCCGAGCCGCTAGCACCCGAGTCTAATATGTACCGAACAAGGAGCACAATCCATTTACTACGTATGCGATGCGGCCGGCCTGGACGGTATCACTAAAACTCTATTAGCTGTATATCCACCTGCTGCGGTCTCCTGGTCGGTGATCTACCAATGAGCGTTCACAAAACGCGGCTTGTTTTTCCCATGAATCCCATCACACCCACACAACCGACGCATCAGCCGTTTTACATCACCCAAGTGTTAAAGTTAACTTAGGTATCCTGGTATCGTCAAATGAGCTCGTTCCTCTGATATTTAAGGACAAGTTAGCGTTCCTGCATTCCATCAGCGCCTCTTTGCCCCATCTTGAGTACTCGCTGACGCCTGCGAGAGCAGCGTCGAATGATTCTCACCCCCTCATACGATTCGGATACCAGGCTCATTAAATCCACCACTTCTCACTCCTACAACCACCACCCACAACGCATCCCCTTCTCTCAGTCATCGAGGATGCAGCAGCCTACCTGCACAAGACTACGTGTAAGGTACGCCAGCATCCACAAAAAAGGACAACAATGATTCAATGGCTTTTCACAGATCGCCTCAAGATGCCCAAGTCATATTTCACGCGGTTGCGGTCGGTGTGCTACGAATGGTAACCAGACGTTTGGATACAGAGGAGAGAAGGGCGATCGCATCAGGCAGCGTTTTTGTCTGGGAAGAGCGTGGACCCAACCCAGAAGCAACAGGCGTGAGTGCATGGGTCAAACGACCGTCAGCCGTTTCTCAAACCAAACTCGTAGCTCGGCATCGAAAGATGGACGGATGGCAAGAGGCAAGTTTTCTCGTGAGTACAGGGTTCGTAACTTGACCGATTTTACCCAGATGGGGGCCCAGTCGTGTCCGCGATGTGAGCTCGTTTCAGCTTGTTATCCGAGCCGCACGGCTGAAGCTTCGCTAGGAATTCCTGTTTTATCAAGAGAAAGATCCAGAGCCAATTGATGTGGACCTGACCTCGGACTCTGACACCACGTTCGTCCACAATCTTCTATCTGCTTCGAACTGGCTTACGATACGCCGTAGCCTCGGCTCTGGATCTCAGCCCCATAAGCTTCCCCGTCAAGAACCTGTGCGTGCATCGCTTGTCAAACAAACGTATTCCGTATATGTCGACACGTCCCGGGGACGTCGGAAATGGCACCTAAGCATGTTCATTTTATTCAAGGTTGCGACGCGCTGACTGTGCCCTTAGTTGCATACTTCACCACGGACACGGCCGATGACTTACGAACGGTGTCTGACATATCCGAACTGGCTTGCCTGAACGTTCCACCCGGGAAATATAGAAGCGCTCGTCATAACCCCGCTCGACACCGCGCACACCGGGACGAGCAGGTTAACCATGCGCCGTCTCACCAACAGTTTGCGCCATACCCTTCGCCGACGCGCGTGTACAACCCCATATTTCAGGGCACGGTAGCACTCACTGCACCTAGTGGTGACGGACACCGCGAACTGGGCCAACTGGCGAGTTTGGATAGGAAAGGACAAACGCTTGCACCACTAATCTACCTTCAAAATCTACCCCCGCCTCGGAGGCACCCAGTGGACGAGGAGATACTCATGACTCTTTATCCCACCCTGACCTGATCGCGCATCTCTACTGATTTCTGATACATCTCTGGGCACGTCCCGAGAGGGAGCACCTCTATCGCCATTGCTATGTTGTTTCGCTGACCTTTCGTCTATTTGGACCGTCTTGCTTTATCGTCCTAGGTATTCTCTTCTTGATGCATTTGTACTCACTAGACAGGATGTGGAACAATGTATGATTGTGTAGTTTTATCAGAAATCTGGGTTGGCGTGCGATAACTACCATGGCTACTGATGAGACCCAGCTGATCCAACGACATAGCACCCATTTGACGGTCATGTGGAATCCACCCTTTGACACTCCCAGCCCTGCACGTCCATCGTCAGTGTCACCATTTTTACGCGATTACCCCGAACTAGTTTCCTCGCAAGGCCAAGTTTATGTGAGCACTCCACAACGCCACAACGCCACAGGTCCGCCCACTGGAATCATGGTTCACGACCATAGGGTCCAGAATCTGGGTTTAGGGGCCAGCACATGGAAAAACGTAGTCCTGTGCCACTGTGCGTGATCAAAGTTTACTCGTCACCAAATACGTGTATTATGGCAAACATGCAGTGTTGCGGCTACCTGACGGCGACGGAACGCATCCATATGCAGCGAGCTCTGTCCATGCAGGGATACTTGGTAGGGAACACGCCTTTGTCTGGATTCCTCATAGGCCGAGAAGAGTCTAGTCGGACGTCCTTCAAAGAAGGATTGAACGGAGCTTACCAGTGGGGTCCAAAAGCAAAGAAACGAAGCCGAGGCGCTGAATACATAAGAAAAAAGGGATGCCCAGATTTAGCATGTCATCCTGGGCGTAGCTATGATACGGTTTGTTGTGATGCGGCGGCGCTCCCATGGGAAAATTGGATTCTTATTATAAAACGGCGGTCCAGGGAGTTGTTGCAAGAATTGAATCAAATGGGGATAAAAATGGGCAAGTGGAGAAGAATAGGGTATTTCATGTGCCCATAGCAGAGACCCTGCAGAAACCCCGTTCGCGAGGTGCCGAGGAGGAGGTGAAACGAGGGTACGCGGCCGTATTGATAAGTGTACAGCAAGGCGCAAAGATGGGGGACAGGATGGGTCATTGTGGCTAGGATGGACGCTTTTATTTGGTAAGAAACGGAAATTTGATTGAGAATTAGGGTTGTTAAACGTTTTAGCAGGAGATCGCTGAAAAACGGGGCCGGATGTCGATGGATCCAGCTTGCACGTCATATGCAACGTGTCGATGTTATAGGTCGAGTTTATGGGTTATCTGACAAGTACAAAAAGATGTGAAGCCGGAGATCGCGGGACTTTCCATTGTGCAAGTTTGGCATGTCGACCGATCTGCAGGGCGCGGGTGAAGAAGCGGGTCAGTCGGATGATATATGGACTGGCGGGCCGGACCATACCGCAGGACACAATGCCAGTCCCACTTTGAATACCCTTATATTTTCTTTTATTTTCTTGGGTGATTTAAGTTGCAATAAAGTGATAGAGTTTAAATTTCGGGTTACAATCGAGATTGGCGACCAACCTTTTGGGTCAAATGCACCAATAAGGTTGCTGCTGTCTGCGGTAATTATCATAGTCCCATCTTTTTCCGTTGACAGCTTTCTGATAAAAATCTTGTTTTGTTGCAACCCCTGGGTCAGAAAATAGTTTAATTAATTACCAAACCGAATTACTAAATAGCCTCCTCCCCCTCACCAAGATCTCGGAGAGAATATATACTCCCTCATTCCCTCCTCCTACCCTCCCCGCCCCTCCCTCCCTTTCTTTGTCTCGCCAATGCAGCAGAGACCAACCTGCACCAATGTTCGCATCCGTTCCACTCGCGATGCACACAAGATATTCTATGCCGTCCAACGCCGTGTACTCCCCATGATCACAAGGCGGCTTGACGCTGACGAGCGTCTCGCCTTGTGTTCGGGTTGTGTCTATGCCTGGGAGGAACGAGGCCCCCACACAGAAATCACCGGTCTTGGCATCGAACGCTTCACTGAAGGTCGTCGCTGGAGCCCCTCCCGCGTGCGAGACGTACGGTCCATCTCGCTTTCAAATCTGCACATTGACACGGGGCCGCTCATGTTTCTCTCTGCAGGAATTTCTCTTCTACTATGAAAAGTACACGCCACCCGCAGACGCAGGTCACTCGGGGTAACTATGTCCTCCATAAATATTTTATTCCTCCCTCACAACAGGTCTCATCCAGTACTTCTGATAAGCAACCCCCGCGAGACTGGGATCCCCTGGTAAAACAAACATACTCAGTTTGGGTGGATACAGAAAAAGGTCGCCGAAAATGGCACTTGAGTAAGTTCTCAACCACACATATTCCTATCCTCTTATCCTGATCCAGAATAGCTGCATATTTCACACAAGCAACCGTCGACCAGCTTGGCACTATTGATGATATTTCTGGTGTTGCTGAGCTCGTCGTCCCGGACGGGACTTTCCAGAGCACCCGCGTCAGCAAGAATCGCAAGGGTGATGATGCCCGTGCCCGTACGGATGTCTTTAGAGTACCTTCTTCTGTGACGCGAACATTCGCCGCATTCCCTGCTGCATATCCTGCCCAATCAGCCCCTTACCCAGGGCCGTCTCCCCCAACATTTGCGCAGGAACCTTATCGAATTAGCCCACAGGCTTCCCACCCTCCTGCCTTCCGTCACCCTTCCGAAATCCCGCAATATTCCGTGCCTCCACCTCTCCCACCTCTTGGGTCCCTTCATACGTTACCCCCACTCAGACCCGAAGCCGAGGACATCGAGTACAAATTTCGTCGTCCATCCCTGCCCGCGATTTCTGACTACCCACCCAATACTCCTAGCAGAGATCGGAGAGCCGCTTTTGATCAGGGTCGGTTTGCTGAATATCCGCAAATTCCCAATCCTGCCCCCCTCCCCCGTCCTGCGACATCATTGTCCACTAGGTCCCCTGTCGAAGACAGAGACGCGCAATATCGACATGAATTAGCTTGCACATATCCGAGCTCTCTACGAGATTCTACTGCGAATTTTGATCGACCCTCATCCACCACTGTCGGTATGTTCCAATCAGCTCCCGATACTGCTGGCCAGGGCGAAAGCACGTTCGCGTATAGCTCGCAGGCACAACCCACCCACAACAATTATTCTCAGATTTCTCTTCCACCACCTGCTCAGCTATTTCGCTCTGACGCACCCACTGAACTTTATGCGGTGAGGGCCGCTGAGGATTCTGCGGGTGCCATCGGATCGACCAGGGTTGATCTTGCGCCACTTCATTCTTTGCAACGACGCCCGTACCGCAGAGACCCTGTCGATGATATGGCTCTGCGGTCACTAGGACCACGGTCGGGGTGACTATTTTCGGATTCTTATCCCGTTCAGCGGTGATAAATTATCTTGCTCTATTAGCCTGCAAAGCGACAGTGCTTGGAATCACGACAACGAGCACTCGCCGTCATGAAAAAGAGACATGCATGCAGAGCATGTTGATATGCCCCTCCTGCTCAGGCTCGCTTGGTGGCTGCTCATACACCGGGGGGGCTTACCCGGCCTCTGTGGGACAGTCAGAGTAATTTTTTTTCTCCCGTGTACTCTAATTACACTAAATGCATCTTCTGTTCCCCATTACTACTATGCATTTGGCTTAATTGTAAAAAGAGCGGATGCAATGACGAAATGCAAAAACTTTGCGCGTGGATATGTTCTTTTGACCCGTGTACGTAGACTCCAAGTAGAGATAAATTCAGGTCCATCACATCATAACATTTTTTTACACTCCCTCGGTCGCCAAGACATGACGCGACCGTCGCGACTACGGATCCTGGGATTTTCTGTCAACCCCGTCGCTGCCGCTGCATTCAATACTCCAATCCTCAAAACCTTGCCAGTGGTATAGTGCCATCGAGGGCACGATTGAATGATCGTTTCGTCACTTGATCTTCCCTGTCGAGAAGGTGGGGGTAATGATGGCGACGACCCTCAGAGTGAAATGTCCATCATGATCAATCCAAGACAAGCCAACCCGTTGAAAGAGGAAGGAGGGGGTCTCAGTTGCGAATCCCATGCCACCGTATTAATATGTCCTCTCTGTCCAGTTTTCGTGATCAATACCCTTTTTTATTATTATTATCGATGGCTCGGATACCCCCATTTACGATCAAACGTGTGGGGATTGCGCGTTATACACAGTATGTACATACAGTGTTGTACAGTATCCGGTTTCTAGACGCATGGACCGAATTAGGTGCGATTTCGAATACTGACTTACCGTTCCCTCGGTAAGTCGGCCTCGCGTGGCAGCCCACTTTTTCCCCGTGATGCGTGTGTCATCAAGACTGAAGGGGGAGGGAGGGGGATGGAACCCTTCGCTTGAGAACGGCTGAGCAAGACCATCTGATCTGATTACTCCAACGGTCATGACATGATGCACACGACTCGGGAAGGTGAGATGTTTCGTCTAGGCGGATCCTGCATGAGAACCGTGCATATGCCTCAAGGTCTGGGCCAACCTACCGAACACGGGAAACACATTACTGTCGACATGTCAACGAAGTTTCCCTTACCTTCAAGTTGGCGTTCCCTCCGTACTGGCCGTGGGGGGAGGGGGAGGGGGTGGGCTGATCAGCCGATCGATGGTCAAACAAAAAGAGGATACACCCCACAACCTTGTTTTCGTATTTGTATCGTGAGCCTATGAGTCAAGCACCCTAAATATGAAGCGGGCTGGGAGATCTTCTCCGTTCTATCTGCGAGAGGCGAAGCTCTAAATGGACTTTTGTGTGTGTGCGGATCATTCCGGGTTATCTCAATTCTACACTCCAGTCTGACTCACCACCATCTAGAAGGAAGGAGGCGCAATTGTGAAAGGATGACTTTTTTTGCGCGAGATCGGCTGGATGCATTTTTATGAATTGAATGGGATGCCGTTCCGGGCCTGGGCCCCAACGTCCCACTTCTGCCTGGCCCCCTGTCCTCGTTTTGTGTATGGACTTGCCTCCTGGAATCGGGTATACTGGCTGCCGACATCTTCGCTGGCGCGAATTGATCGCTCATGACCCTTTCTTGGAACGGGTCTCGGAGCGAGAGGCAGTGTTCTTCACAACTGCAATCTGAATCCCCCTTTTGAAAGTGTTTCGAAATCGGAAACGCTTATAGCAATCCATGGTATTCGGACAGAAAGCCCCCCTTGGTCCTAGGAGCCAAGGAGAAGAAAAACAGGAGGATCGACTGGATCCAGATTTGAGGCAAGGACGAGATTGGAGCGCGACACGGGATGCACGATGTTTCCTGCGGTCTTCCCCGATCTCCACAAGGGGCCCGTCTCCACACGAGGTGTTTGCGAGGCGATGCCTAGGCTAGACCTACCCAGACCCCCCCTCCCCCAGGAAAGATGGGAGCGGAGAGGGAAATCGACCGTCGACGACGAGACGTTTTTGCGACCCAATAACCCATTGTGATTTCTCACCGCCTGCTGTTCATGCCGAATCGGTTGCGAGGATGAAACAGGGGGGAAGGGGGGTTACCACAGTAAGATTTTGTTCCACGGATGCAATCCGATATGAAATCAGCGAGGCCCTCTCTTGTCTGTCCTTTTTATTTCGTTTTGGATTTTATTGCTTTGTTCTTCACCACGTATACACACCCCTCGGCTGATCAGCGAGCATGGCATGGGGGTCATGTAGATCGCCGCACGTAGATCCCGTGTAGCATGACTATCGGATATAGCCTTGATGTGGATGTCGGGCGGAGGATAAAACGACGACTCGGAAACGAAACCTGACATGAGTCGGAAAATCAAATTCGACCGTGGCAGCACTTGAAAGAGCTTGACAGTCCTAGTCAGTCAGTAGTTTTCCGATTCACCGTCTGAGTGGTTGATCTGACATGTGTATGCAACGGTTTTGCCACTGGCATGTCAGGGTGGTCGTCGTGACGCACGGCGTGATTGTTGACAATGGGCCCCTGTGGTACCACAAGTTCCCCGTTGGAGACGTAGCCTGTGCGCGGCACGTGTGCCAAGGTGACAACCTATGAGTGTGAAACGAGATGGCAACACAAAGAAAGACCTGCAAGCGGTCACGGTGTTTCGACTGTCCCGTTAAATTTGGCGATATCCGTGGGGGATTACCACAAGGTAGTCAAGTGAGCAATTTATGTAATCACCGTCGACTCACTTCCTCCAAGGCCCGGTGCGGGCCAAAAAATCTCACGGAAAGACGGCACGTACGCTGTAGAGCGGCGTGCGAGGAAGGACAGGGGACCGGGAATTATCGTGGCCACCAATGACATACCGATATATGAAACCTACATCATCTCGGACTTTAACTGCATGATGGTGGATGGTGTGACCATTGTACATGGCAAGGGACACTGAGTATGACTAAATGTGCAGTGTAGCGATGTGCAATGCAATGCAGATAATCTAACGAACCGCGATCCCAGAAAAAGGAGCAAGGCCAACGACTACCATTCAAATTCGCTGCAAAACGATCCGTGAGATAATTCGTCCAGACGCTTAGAGTAAATTTTTACCCCGTGCACTTGGCGAATAGGTAATCCTTGCCATTGATATGGATCATGCCGTCCTTGAGGATACATTTCCACTTGTTCTTCACTCGACCGACCTGCACGGTTACGATGAGACGTGCAATTAAATAAATCAGAGTGGCAACAAACCTTGTCGTAAGTGCAGAACACGATGTCCGTGTCTCCTTGCCCACCTTCTTCTGCGTCCTCCTCACCCTCCGTGTCAGAATCATCTAGATCACTGTTTATTACCTCATCCCCTGCCTGAGACGTGCTGGATGTTTGTGAGGGTTGAGGCAATGACGGGTGGGAAGTGCGAGGTGCGTATGTCGGCGGAGGGGACGGCGATTCTGAATCTGAAGTTGAGGGCCCGTCGACTTGGGGGATCTGCTGACCTGCTGGACGTGCTGCCTGCGTCGATGCTGCGGATTGGATAGTCTGATTAGACTGAGCGGGTTGCTGGGCTGTTGTCGGGCCCGAGGCAGGCTGCGAGGGCGCGGTCGTCGTTGCGGGAGGAACATACGATCGCGGGGCAGCAGGACGCGAGAGATGCGGCGGGTGAGGGGAAAACGACAACACGCCCTGCTGTCCACCCGGATATGTGGGTGGCTTCATCCCATTCAGCTGAGGCCCAGGGAGTGGGGGTAACGCATATGGTGCCATCCCAGGAGGACCACTCAGGATGTATCGACTGTCCACTGGCTCAGTTTTTACCTGTGTTGATTGTTGTTGCGGTGGTGGCGCATAGGGGTTATGAGGGGCATAATGAGGGTGATGGGGCATCATATGCATTGGATGAGGCGGGTAAACGGGGTGATGCTGTGCAGCCTGTTGAGGTTGTGGTTCAAACTCTGCGACATGTGATGCGACGACTTTGCTCTGCCATTTCTACGAGAGCGATGATGGTCAAGTTGCCCATCAAACTTTGACGATGCGATCAACGACCACTCACATGTTGCAAATCAGCCAGGACGTCTTCGCTGACGCCGTATTCATCGAATTCGGGCTTAATGGCAGCAATGACTTCGTCTATGACGGCGCGGTAGATGGAAGGCTCAAAAATATCTCTGTTACCTTACTGGACTACTACAACCAAGGTCGGGTGAGCAGCTCACCACAATCTTATTCGACATTGTGAATGACGCCGACGATGCCCGGGTACAGCAAGCGGAGGTGGTGGGTGGCAGAGAAAATGCTTTTATACTTCAATGACTAACAGGACAAGCTTGAAAATTCAAACTCAGCAGGCCATCAAGTTTGGGTTCCCACGCACAGACCACCTCGCTCTCCATACAAGTCTAGTCTCTGCATTTTGCTTGATCCAGCCGTACGACTTGCTGGCTAGCCTTCCGATGAGTGTTAGTGTGGAATGGTGACAAGATGTGGTTAGCTTGGGAAACATGTTAAACCCGTTGGCTACGCCTTTGCGTCATGCTTACCACGCAAACGAAGACTATCTCACGGTGAGTTATCAGTTGTCTTTTTCGTTTAATCATATCTGCAATACTTGAAAATACCGCCAGATACCAGCACCATGGAAGTGGGCCTGACGCGGAAATACAGACGGTCACTGGCGGATGCGCGTTACCCTTCCTTCTGGGGTTCTCTGCGGATAACGTTTGAACACTCTCGAGTAATATGACTTATATGAGGTAGGGACAACGCCTCTTGCCGTTCAATTTCCGGGTGGATTTGGGGTTGTTTCACGACCCAATGCCTCGGGCAGTTATCAGACTCTACATCGACAGCGATTGGTTGATTACGAGGGACGTCACTAACGTTTAAGTTGTGGGGTGAAAGGATCAGGTGGTGAGCCTCTTGGACAAATGTGACAATGAGTGACTCATCTGGTAGGTCTGCTGATTCTATGCCGACACTTGTCCGCTTGAATACCAAGAACTCTAATGTTAATTTTGCAAAAGTTTTACAGCGTGAGTTCAGATCGGACCGGGAGCGGTGCTTTAAATCTCCAGCCATCTTACGGGAATGACCGAACTGAGAACTTTGAGAAGGTTGCACTGACCAGGGATCCGAGTAGGTTTTATTCCTTTGCAAAAAAATTAATAACATTCTCATTTCCTGTACAATTAGAATCTGCTAGCGTTTGATCTGATAATAATAATATGCACCTGTAGATGAGTTTTTAATTTAATTTTTTTTCACTAGTTGTCACGCTTGTCACGTGACGTTTGTAGAACCCTTCCATTCTACTCCCTTTTGGACTAGCTTGATCATAATTGGATCACACGACCAACTGTCATGGACCCGTGAACCTTAAGCCGCAACGCGCCCATGAAGGGGGGCTCCGAGTCGGATATGGTTTCATACTCGTGTTCGGTTCTTTTGCGTATCCGAATAAGAGGAGCGCAGCTGCTACTACTAGTGCTGGTCAAAACCTTGGATCCACTCACCGATCGTCCCACACGTTACTAGTATGGAGTACATCCTCCGTCACTCAAAGTGGGGCGTATCCGTACTCGAGTCCGCTCCCTAGCTGATTTTCCGATCAGATCAAACTCTGCTTTAAAAGTTCCCGATGGGCTACTCGTTGGCTCTGGGGTATCCATTGCGGATGTATCCATCCAACCGCAGGCCGTTTATGACGGCGGGTTGGGGGGAACGGAGATTCGGCTGCGAATCGCAAACGGCGGGGCTGGTCAATCCGGCCTCATTGGCGCATGGGCTGATGCATTTATTCAGTACTGTCATTTCCAACAGGGTATCGCACCTTTCAAAGTTGGGTCCATATTTATTATCTGGTGCATCGTTCAAGCGAGTGCGTGACCAGGTGGGTTGGTATCTCGGGGATACCACCGAAAGCCTAGGATTTCTCGCCGCTGGAGAAGTAGATATTGCTGTTACTTATAACGATGCTGCCGAAAAGCAAGCGATCACGACTGGCGTTGCGGTAGCGAGAGTGTACGGCTTCCGTGTAGGTATTTTTTCAGTATCATACTGCCATAAGACAATAATTATTGTCCCTTTAGGACCATTTTTTCCTCGTAGGCCCGACAGCGGATCCTGCAAACCTCAAGAATAGTGGGAGTGACGTTCTTGCAATGTTCAACCGGATCGTAGACCAAGGAAACAAAGATTTGGTGGTACTTTTGCATCCATTTTTTTTGTTTCCAGAGAGGATAGGCTCACGTCAGGATACCTCAGACCCCCCCAAGCGATCGGGAGCCTGTTCGTTTCCTCTCCCGGTTTGACAAGAGCGCGACAAATATCAAAGAAAGTGCGCTGTTTTGTGCGATCGGCCAGGTACGTCTCCGTAGTGCGTAGAGATTCCAATGTGGGAGCGATCGTCTACCGCCACTAGGTCCCATGGGGCTTAGCATACTCGAAATGGTACCATCAATACCCTCGGTTTCCCCTCCAAGCGCTGAGGGCGGCGTCCGTGTTGTATGAGTATACGCTCACGGACAAGGGTACATGGCTTTCCTCTCCTCAGGAAGTCACGTCTACCTTGACCATCTTTGCCGAGGGGGGGGATACTGACCCCGACGACCCGTTGTTGAACCCCGCGCATGTCCTCTTAGGGGCCAAGGCGAAGTCTGCAGACGAGGTGATATGGAAACAGTTTATGGAGTGGGTAATACTACCTGATGGCGGACAAAATGTTATCAAAAACTTTAAGAAGCCGCCTAGCTGGGTTCAACTATACTCTACAGCTCCAACTCTCGGATGGTGGAGGTAATACTGTAGCAAGTACTGTAGTATAGCCATGTACTAGTACAAACAAGTGTCAACATCATAGCGACTCGTTCTCCTCGAAACGCATTGGAACTCGTAGGATGTATGGACTACTAGCCACTTTCTTCTTTTTCGGCCTCTCGCAGGCTGCTACGGTTTTTCTCAGTCCACCAGAATCTCTTCCGTCTATCCTCTCCCCGCAACAGGCAAATCTTGTTACAGCTGCTCATCTCGGCCTCGAACAGTTCGAGGTCGTCGATCAACCAGGACGGCTAAACCATTTGTTCAGGGAACGCGAATTTGTGGGGCAGGGCGACCAGAGTGCTTTGGTATTACTCGTCGACGAAGCATACGCTCGTGGTAAGTAACACAAAGACACCGTTGCAAGTCTCCACTCATCCGCATACAGACGTCGTCCCATCGACGTTCCAGCCATCCTTTTCCTTTTCCGAATCCAGTTCAGAGTCACTACCCTCGTTTATCAAGACATGCAACCAGCGCGCTGCGCACGTATACACGTACGTTGCTGGCGAGCCATCTATCCCGACCGAAGGCACCCCGCGCACGCTTGACATCTTCTCCGCTCCGACCCCGGCCAACGAAGCGTTCCTCGCTGAGATGGCAACGCTCGTCAACTACCTCGACGCGACGCCCAGAGCGGACCGCTTCGCAGCACTCTCGCTGACAGGCGTACCCAAGC
>JBBPQR010000248.1:0-14067 GCA_038092615.1 Boletus sphaerocystis | reverse complement strand
ACGTAGCATCCGATTACGAGGATGAGACGGCAAAGTGCAAGAGTAGTGGAAGGAGTAGTAAACAAGAGTCCAGGCCCCAAGTGGAGAGTAGACAAGTGAATAGGACTAAGGAAAAGATGACAAGAGGGAACGGTATATATATGATATTAAGGTGGTTTAGGGTAGGTCGTCTGAGTCCTAAATAGTTGAGGGCCGGTGAGGGAAAGTCAATGATAAGGAAACATGAGGGAAACGCAAGGTAACCGTGAGGCATGACATCATAGATAAGACGAGAGTCTGGACCGGGTCTAGACTCGAGTCACGTGTTATCCCACGGTCACGTGTGAGGTCACGTGATTAAGAAGAGCAGAAATGTCACGTGATCTGAAAAGGGGGTATGTCAGGTGACTTGGTCATGTGACTGTGAAAGTGAAAGTTGTTAAGTACAATTAGATGAAGAAAATGAAAAGCGTAGCGTATGGGTCCTGAACTATAACACTAAGGGAAACTTTGGAAAGAATCTTTTTAGTAATGTTGTCTACCAAGAAATCGGTGGCAGGAGTGGTTTGAGTGACAACAGAAGCAAAGGAAAAGAATGAGTCTGGAAGACCCAGAAGGATGAACATTGCTTGAAATAAATCTGGCAGCCTTAAGCCAGCCAAGCTCAACTGATTGAACAAGGATGTAACCTTGCCGATGCTCATTTGAGCATTTCTCGGTTTAATCCTGGAGTTAAGGATCTGATGAAACAGATAGAATTGACCAGACAGACCTTCAAAACTAAAGAGGCTAAACAATTTATCCCAAAGTGCTTTTGCAACTGAGGGATGTGTTGCAGGAGTAGTGGGATACTCATAAGAAACCAGATGAAGAAACTGATCTTCAAGGATATTAGCAAGAATGCTGCAAACTCATTTGTCAATGGTGATCCATTTGGGTTAGTCTGCTCCCAGAGTGGTGTCATGAATGATGGATCCATCGATGAATCCCCAAACAGATAAGGATTGAAGAACCAATTGAAGGCGTTGAGACCAGATGGGGTAATTAGACTGTTCTTTGAGGATAGGGATGCGATTGAGAATAGTGTTATTGACTTTGAAGTTGGTGGAGGCAGCGAGAGCAGCCATTTAGAAAAGAAGTATGTCTGTGAAGCCTTCATCAGCAATTAGAATGTCAAATAAATATTGAAGAAGGGAGAATGGTGCGTTGCCTGCATGTCCTAATCCTGTTCCTGTGCCTTGTCTCTGTGTCCCTGGTAGTGTCCTTGGAGATTGTCCAGGTCTCCGGTGTGTGATGATCCAGGAATGAAAGCAGCGAAACTTCCAATTATGTCCAAGAGACTCCTGGAATTTTTTTGGTCCCAATAAAGCTTTTGCTCTATTTTCGTCCAGGGACCTTCATAAGGTTTCTCTATGTAATGCATAGGTAAATGTTTCCATGAGAAAGAGTCAAAGCGTTCTAGAAATAACCCATTGAAGTAATGAGGATTTGTCATATACCTGTTTGACATTAAACCCATTTCTATAAGAATTTCTCTTTGTGCGCACGAATAGTATGGTACATCTAAAGTCTCTGGATTACTCCAGGTGTTCATGGCAGCAAAGGATAAATGAGGGTCAGACATTTTGAAAATATAAGAATGATCACAAGTATGACGACAAGGCCAGGTAAGTGAAACCAGATGGAAACCTTGAATGAGACAACCTAAGATAATAGGCTTGTTGAGTGACTTTAGACAAAGACGATTGGGAAGATTCGTTGTAGAAGGAAGACGGTAATGGAAAGATGATACATTTCGATGTTGGCCTCAACATGGATGATGAGATAGAGGTTTGATATTGGGACAATGACGGTTAACAAATGTAGCATCTGATTATGAGGATGAGACAGCAAAGTGCAAGGGTAGGGAAAGAAGTAGTAAACAGTAAGTCCAAGGCCCCCAAGGGAGAATTAGACAGATGAATAGGACTAGGGAGAGACGGCATAGAGGTACGGTTTATATATGTAAGTAAGGTGCTTTAGGGTAGGTTGTCTGAGTCCGAAAGGATTGAGGGCCAGTGTGAGAGAAAGAAGAAAGGCAGAAAGATAAGGAACATGCGTAACAAGCAAGGTGTCCATATGGCATGACCTCATAGATAAGGCAAGAGTCTAGAATGGGTCTGGGCTCAAGGTTACATGGTTCCCACAGTCACATGCAAGGATCACATGATGAGGAAGAGCAGAATGTCACGTGATCGGAAAAGGGGTAAGTCAGGTGACTTGGTCATGTGACTGCGAAAGTGAAAATATGTTAAGTACAATAATAGAAAGAAAAGTGAGGTCCTGAACTATAACACTACCCCCCATTCACCAGCTTCAAGATCCAGTCTCGAGTTGAAAAGGAAAAGAAAAGGCCCCTCAGACCAACATGGTCCAGGGAGAAGGTTTTATTCATGAAGTGACTATGGATAAACCAGTGCTAAACGAAGTACTAGAAGATTAGACCAACATTGTCGCTGACAATGACCACCTCTTCTCATGGGGTGAGCTAGGATCTGAGAATCCCAAATGGGATCAGAACAAAGAAGGTAACATGAACGTGGAGGAAACCGTCCAAATTGAAGAAACCGATGATATGGGTATAAATCATGCAAATAGTTCCTTTCAGCATCGCTCCTCTTTCTAAAGTCTCGGACTCAGGAGCTCAACCATCTGAGAGATAAGAACTGTTGCCCTTGCAACGAGACTCTTTACCGCTTCAAAAGCAAGACACAAAAGAAAAGAATAAGAAGAACAAAATTGTTCTATCTTTAGGAGGTTTAGTTTCGAGCAATGCTCATTTCAATATTTTGGATTCTACTCTTCCTTCACCACCTACTTCCTACACACAAACCAAAGAGTTTTACTCTTCTGCCCTAACATTTCATACATTACAATGAGAGGAGAATCAACGTGGTAGAGACTACTCATCTGAAAGGAAAACACATGAAGGAAATATTCCTATATGTGATAGTGGTGGTACCTATAGAGTAATAGATCTGGACATAGACATGTTCTATGATGAGGAATCCAACCAATACCTTTGCTATTATATTGAAGTGAATACACTTAAGAGTGATAAGAAGTCTGCCTTCAGCAGATCTCATTGGATGATTGACAGTGGATGTACAGACCACTTATCTCCATTTATTGAAAATTTTGTACATCTAGGCATGGAAGTATGTCAAGCTTCCATAGCTAATGGATCTAAGGTATCCATGCATGGACCTGGAACTATTCTCATCCAACAGATCAACAGAGGATTTACTCCTCCTACAGTTTGTCTTGAAGAAGTTTGGTATGCACCTAACTCTGCTCACAGATTACTTTCAGTACCTTCTCTTACCAACCACGGCTATCACTGTGAGATCCATAGTTCTGGATCATGTATCTGGAACAAGAGAGGATGCAAGGTGATACAGGCCACTGCTTTATCCCCTGCTAACAATCTATACTGGTTTCAGTCTGAAGTGATTACTCCAGATCATGGATATATAGCCTCTCTTGTGGATGATAAGTCTTATCTTATCTGGCATCAACATTTCAGCCACACCTTTAAAAATGCTTTGCGCCATGTGCATACTGACTTATCTGGTGTTCCTTCTCTCACACCTCCTTCTTCTAACTCCCCTTGTAAGGGTTGTTCTTTAGGAAAGATGTCAGATCAGTCATTTACAACTTCCAATAAGTGGACTACTCGTCCCCTTGCTTTGGTGCATACTGATCTTATGGGTCCTTTTCCAATCGAACCTCGCTCTCGTGCCAGGTTTGTCCTCACTTTTATTGACAATTATTCTGGGTATGCTTTACTTTCCTTCTTGCGGGCCAAGTTGGATTGTTTGTCTAATTTCTGTAACATGGTCTCTTGAGCTGAGACCTTCACTGGTCACACGCTCACCTCTGTATGTTCAGATCGTGAAGGGGAATTCATGTCTCACAAGTTTCAGGCATTCCTCACTTCCCAAGGTGTCACTCATCAGACCTTAGTTCATCATACACCTCAGCAGAACGGTAGAGCTGAGAGATTCAATAGAAACATTATGGAAAAAGCAGAAGCAATGCGTCAGCATGCTTGCCTTCCTAAAGCGTTCTGGCAAGACACTGTAGAGACATCAGTACATTTGTACAATAGACAACCCATGCGTCATCATGATTAGAAAACTCCTATAGAAATATTCAATGGGAAGAAACCTAATGCATCTTACTTCAGAGTGTTTGGATGTCGAGCATATGTTTTCATTCCTCCAGAACAACAGCAAGACAAACTGTCTCCCAAATCTGAGGAAATGACATTCATAGTGTATGAACCAAACACCAAAAGTTGGCACTTTTGGTCAAAACAAAAGCATAGAGTCATTGTCGCTACTAATACCACATTTGATGAGAACCATTTTCTGCATTGTTTCAGAGACCAAGTCGACGGACCTGCCCCTATTCCTATCAATGAAAACAGGGCAAATGACGACATTCAGGATCAACCAGACCCTGAAACCCCTACACATCATGTTTACATACCTACCGCAATTCCCCATGGAAATTCTCCTGATCCAAATCAATAGATACCTCCATAGATGTCACCAAGATCTGAATCTCCACTTCAATTTAGTCCTGAATCAAGTCCAAGTCCTCCACCTCCGAGGATGCCCTTTACATCTACATGTCCTGGTATAAGGAGACCTAAGCCAGACACAGGACATCAAAGTGATATTGAGGATTGTCATCAACACAAACGATTCCTCATATCAGATTCACCTCCTTCACCAACCGATGAAGATCACTGGTTAGTACCCACTCCAATACCTCCAGTTTGGATGCCACCCAGACAACGTCCTGGAGAAATACTACCAGAATTTCATATTCATCCTCATCAATATCATCCCACTCATGATGAGAGATCTTCATTTAGACCTCTTCTTGAGCAACACAGATCTAATTGCGTTCCTTAACCTCACATATTATCAGATAATACATATGGTAACCGACCAATAGTCAAGATTGAGCAAGATATTAGAGCAGGATTAACACCAATTCAGAAGGAGTCTCGATCTAGAGCTGAATTACTGATTCAAGCAGATCCTGTTCAAGAAGAACAGAGACCCACAAATGAAAGTGAAAATCTTGGTGAAATGTATAGCGCAAAATGGATGCAACACCACTTTGCACAAGCTATCGATCATGGAGAATGGTCAGTACCAAAGCAATACTGAGATATAGCTAAACTTCCTCGAGATCAACAAACAGCTTAGTATGATGCAGCTAAAGACAAAATAAAGTCTTTACATGAACGAAAGATATGGAAACTTGTCAATCTTCCTAAAGAAAGACAATCTATCAAAGGAAGATGGGTATTTGCCATACACCCTGGCAATCAAGTTAAAGCTCGTTTCATTGCTAAAGGTTTTACTCAAATCTTTGGAATAGATTATGAAGAAACATTTTCTTCTGTTGTAAGATTTGAAATAGTGAGACTGGTTCTTGCACTAGCAGCACTTCATAATTGGGAAATTGAAGCGCTAGACATTAAAACAGCCTTTCTTTTAGGTGAGCTAGATAAAGAAATCTACATGGTGCAACCAGAAGGCTTCATAATAAAGGGTTAGGAACAAAAGGTCTGTCATTTACAAAAGGCTATTTACAGTTTTAAACAAGCAGCCCTTCAATGGAATAAACTGCTTCATCAAAACCTTGTCTCCTTTGGATTCAAGAGATGCACCTCCGATTCAGGAGTATATGTCAAGTTCATTGGAAAAGACATTATTCTTATTATCATTTACATTGATGATGCTCTTTTTCTTGGTAGCAACAAAGCGCAAGTTCTTTCTCACAAAAAGAACTTCATGCAGAAATGGGAATCTAGAGATCTTGGTGAAGCCAAAGAATACCTGGGGATGCATATTACCAGAAATAGATCTAAGCAATCTCTTATCCTTGATTAAAACAAATATGCTTCTCAAGTTGTAAAGCGATTTGGTCAAGAGAACTGTAAAGAAACTAATGTTCCTCTACCTACCGGTTATATTCCAAGGTAAAGAGAATCCTTCTTTATGCAGTCGTTATCAATCGGTTATTGGATCCCTGCTCTACATCATACTCGAAACAAGACCAGACATTGCATACACTATTATCAAAATGTCGCAATATTCTTCTAATCCCTCAGAAGAACATTTCCAGAAAGTGATCCAAATTGTTTGCTACTTATCACACTCTGAGAGTTTGTGTATCAAGTACATAGCAACAGGTAACAATTCTGGTCTCATTGCTTATTCTGATACAGATTGGGCAGGAGATGTTGAAACCTCTCATTCAACAACTGGATATGTTCCTAGCAAACAGAATAGTCTCTTGGCTTTCCAGATGACAGAAGCATGTCTGGCTTTCATCTACAGAAGCTGAGTATTGTGGAATGACAGAATGTGCTAAACAATTATAGTGGATACGTAACCTCTTTGGAGAAATCAAAATTCCACTAGAGTGCATAACTATGTGTGTGGATAATCAAGGAGCAATCTTTTTAGCCTCCAATCCAGCACAAGAAGGTAGAACTAAACATGTTCGCATTCCACAACATTACATTCACAAAGCTGTCGAATATGATGAAATCAAACTTTACTATGTCGACACTAATTGACAATTCGCAGATATCTTTACTAAAAACCTAGGAAAGATAAAATTTCTAGAGGGTAGGAAGCAGTTAACTCTTATTCCATTCCCAACATGAACAGTGAGGAGGAGTGTTGAGATTTTAACCTAATCACTACAATAAGAAAGGCTATATGCCTGACTAGCATTAGGTTAAAACCCAACTGCAACAATGGCAGGCCACAAGTAGTATGCTAGTCTTTTGTTACGCTTGGCCAGTATATGGGCAAGCAAAGACCTGAAGGGTGAAGACAACAGTCTTCCGAAGAGCTACATCAAGGGGTTTCCTTTAGACGAAGATGTTGGAGGTTTTCCAACCAGGACAACAGGCCACTATCATGAAGGTAAGGCTTGGAGATCAACGGCAATAGTTGTTGAGACAAGGTAAGACAAGAGCACCCACTCAAAAGTAGGGTGATGACTTAGAGAGATCCAGGAACACGGAAGGGGAAATGATGTATTGGAGCTAGGAACTTAGGTGGGAGTTCAGGTAAGACTAGTGTGGGGAAATACATGCAGGTATCTGAGGGTTTATATACTAAGGCCAAGAGGGGATGACTAATTGGTTGGAATGAAATGGAAATGGAGAGAACAATTAGTCAGCAGAGTTAACAATAGAAATCAAGTAAATAATGTGATGGCATCGGTAAAAGGGGTAAGCAACAATGAGTAAGCAAGATGAGGAATACTTGACAGTGCCCGAATGGCCAAGTATGAGTCCAAGAGTAAGGCAAACATAAGACAGGCACATGTGTTAGTGAGGTCAGTCCTCATCTGAAGAAAGGAGTATGAAACAAAGAAAGACACATAATATAATGTTACCATGTGATCTTATCTATCACATGAGGTGCTTACACTATTCATATTGATCATAATGATATGATCCCATCGTATCTTTCTTACTCATCATTTGAGTCTTTATTTCCATTGGATAGTATATTTACCATAGATAAGAGCATTATCTGCTATTCGCTAGAATACCTTAGAACATTCTAGGAATGTACATAGATACAAACATCTCTGTACATATTTAAGGAGAGCCCTTATGGCTCATCTTATCTTAATGAGTTATCTCTTGATTCGTTCTATCTGCTCTCTAAAGCAAGACACTTGGTTCCACCAATGTTTTACCTATCCCAAGTGAGTGTTCCCACTTGAGACTATCTATTACTCCTCTTTCCCTTGCGTAACACTTCGAGGTACTACTTGTACTTCAAAATTATGAGCAAGCTTCAAACTTAACCTGGGCACTGTCCACTGACTTGCATGTCCCAGCTGCTACCCTTGTTATGGTAACTAATTGTTTTCTTCCAAGACTCACACTAACATAGTCTTTGTATAGCAAGTAAAATCCTCTGTTCTTAGCAATATTTTGAAGATACTTGGCATTGCAACCCTGCTGTGTGTCCTTTATTTTGTGAAACTTATGATTTTCCAGTAGTAGATCCGAGTCCTCGCTTGACTTGAATTACCTATGTTTTATGATCAGCACAGGGTTTAACCTGAATATATTTTTCTTTCTGTCCAGAACTTAAAAGGCAGCTGATAGTGCAGCAGTTCACTAACTTGCTCATGGTCCTTCCTGAGCGGCATGTCCAGCCATCACTTTGTTCTCGCACCAAGGTCATTCTCAGTGAAGAGGCACAGAATGCTCTCAGATTGGATCAGCGGGAGAAGTCCGCATGGTTCAAAGAGAACCTGAATGCCACATGGCAGAAGATTGATGAGATGACCCACTCTATAGCGGCAACACACAGCAAGAGTGTGCGCCGTGTCCATACTGAACTTCATCTAGGACATATGCGGCTTCAAAATAAGCAGATAAAAGTCAACTCATGGAACATGTTCTGCTGGAAGGAGCACCACATGAAACATGCTCAAAATAATGAGAATAGTAAGTTATTGATATACCCTTCAATGAAGACTTTAACTAACTATCTTCAGCATTTTCCGAGTTGGCAGCAAAAGAGGCCCTTATCAACCTTGTGAAGGCCAATAAGGAGGAATATCACAGCCTTAGTGCTGCCCCTACCACAGCATCTGCTGCTGTTGAGGCTAACACAGTGCTCAATACAATGGCAGGTAATACACAATGCACCCCGACCCCTGCTATGTCTAGTGGAACTGTCTCTACCATTGACAGTGTAGGCAGTATAGCATTTACTGCCATGGCTGATACAGCATCTAGTGCAGCAGCAGCTGCAATAACCCCATCTCAGTTAGACTATATGTTCGATGATCTAAGTGACCAAATTGCATGATTTGATTACTCGGCTACCAAATATTTATTCTAGACACAATACTTTACGCGGTATTTTGCTAGATATCTAACTAGAGATATGATATCATTGATCAATGTCAATTACATAACTCTGAAACCTTTATGAAAATGCACACTGACCTGCTAGGACAAGTAAAAGAATAAGACTCAGTGGACTGCCAGACAAGAAGGGCAAGTGCAACATACTGAAAATAAAGGTGGATGAGTATGTATGTTGACATAGAGGCAAGAGGTAGGCAGCGGGGGGGAGCCAACCAAGGTTGCAACGAGGACAGACTGAAACAATAGTGAGGACGAACTGTTCCAAGGTGAGCCAGGTCAGGTAGCAAGAAATAGATGGAGAGAGGGGGAAGGGGCCAGAGAACGTCAAGTAGTGAGCAGGAAGATGTGAGTAAAGCAACAGAGTAGACAACAAAGAGCAAGGGGAAAACCAATCCCAAGTGGCCAGAAAAGGTCCTTGATTAAATATAGCAGTAGCTGGATGTTGGAGATGATGTTGAAAGGGTGTGCACAACATTGGGAGGGCATGGACAATGCTCGGAGGGCGAGAACAACATTGGGAGGATGTGGACAATGTAGGGAGGATGCAGGCGACACAGGGAGGGTGTGCACAACGTAGGGAAGGTGCAGATGATGCAGGGAGGGTGTGGGCGATGCAGGGAGGGCATGAGCAACACAGGGAGGGTGTGGGCAACCTAGGGAGGGTGTGGACAACATAGGGAGGGCACAGACAACGCAGTGAGGGTGTGGACAATGTAGAAAGGGTGCAGGCAACGCAGGAAGGGCATGGTCAACATTGGGGGAGTGTGCACAATGTTGGGGGGTGTAGACAATGTTTGGAGGGTGTGGACGCTGTCCAATTGACGACAATGGTGGAGAGAGGGACAGGGCATGGGAAGTTATCTGAGGGCACGGTGTATAATAATAGCCATGATGCACAGGGCATGGGAGGGGGTAGAATGCGTTGTACAGGCTGCCAACTACCATGCCAAACATGCCGACCTGAGGTACACTATCATACACAGGAGCAGAGCTCACATTTACTAAGTCAGTCCAGGATTTAGGGCAAGGTTTACATCTGGTGCTAGGAAAATGACCTTTACAAGCCTAACTATAAGTGACGTTGTAAGCGTGGACAAAGTCTAGTTAGGCTTACTAATGGGGCATACAGGGTGTATGCGTTATGAACAACTGTCACCTGCGCACAGTGGCAGTGCTACAAGGCCGCGGCCAATCGTGGCGCGCACAGCCGCAGCACCGCATTGTAAGTTTTCCGAGACAGGAATAATTGCAGTCGTTTCTTTTCCGAGTCGAAACGCACTGAACAGTTTTGATGATTGATGTAGTTGTTAGCCAGCAGCTATTCTCTGGTAAGTTTCAGTTTGTGCAAATACACCTTTATGCCAGTGCTGACTTCGTCAGGTGCGCTGTCTGGATTCGCCTCAGCAATATTGCTTCAGCCTCGTAAGCAAAATCTTTCGCAATCTCTACTACGCTATCATTCACCGCAAACAGTGGACCTGTTGAAAACGCGAGTCCAACAAGGCGATTATCCACCTGGTTCTCGGTGAGAGAACTGGGCACTCGCCGTTATCAACCTCATCCTTAATGATTGCTCTTCGAAAGGAATATCACACCTATCTGGTGCACCGCACAAGATATCATCAAGCGGGATGGGATTGTGGGATTATGGCGAGGCACGAACGCCTCACTCGTTCGGTAAGTCAACATAACCATAACTAGCTTTCACTGCTACTGAGGCTGATCTTTGGAAGAAATGTTCCAGGAGTAGCTCTCTATTTTACTAGCTTGACGCACCTGCGCTCAATAATGGCGAGGTCTCCGCGCTTTTCTGTCCCAACGGTTGGGAAGAAAGAGGATTCCAAGAGCGTGTTACCGAGGCTGACTAACCAGGGCAATCTGCTCGCTGGTGCTGCTGTGAGGATTGGAGTGGGCCTCGTACTGAACCCGTTCTCGGTCCTTAAGGCAAGGTTTGAGGCATGTTGTACCATTCCATCTGTGCCGCTCGTGACTGACTGTATTTGCAGAGCGAACATTATGCGTATCGAACCTTGACTGGATCTCTTTCTTCCATTGTCCGCACAGGGCCATCAGAATTGATGCGTGGATTCGTGGCGTCCTCTTTACGGGATGCACCATACGCTGGATTGTTTGTCCTACTCTATGAAGCCATCAAGCGAGAGTCGAGTAAACCCACCCTTCCTTTCTCAAGGGCGAGCCTAAGGCATCTTTTCACAGCCTACTTCGTGCCAAGTGCACATGCTACCAGTATACATAGCTTTTCCGCAGCGGCCGCGGGCGGTATCGCAACGTTGGTCACGCATCCTTTCGATGTTATCAAGGTAGTCATATAGCACCGAGTATGCACATGATACTGAAAGCTTCTAGACCAAAATGCAAGTCCGTCCTGAGCACCAATACCATGGTCTAATATCCACCATATCTCGTACATGGCAGGTGCGCTTTCTCTTTTTGCAATTTTGGGGCGGACACATTCTATTTGTCACAGCAACGAGGTGCCGTGGGCTTTTTTGACGGGGCTTCTCTTCGCATATCACGCAAGATTTTGAGTTCTACGATTGGCTGGGCAGTATTTGAGGGTATTCTGCTTTTTATGCAAAAACCATGAAACTGTAGGTACACAACTAAACCCACATTTGGGGCTAAGAATACTGTTTTTCGATGGATTTAGCAATAGTCTGAAGTTGGATATTCGATGTTCCTTCGTAAATGGCTCCCTATAATGTTCACAAATTCTTAGTTGAAGCCATACTCGGATCTTAAACAGCAGCACTCACTATTTTGGAATCTCTCCAGAATTTCTCGATCCCTGTCTCCCGAGTGAATCCAACACCTCCCGCCCACTCAATGGCCTGACCAGAGACTCGCTGAGCAATAACACTTGCCCAGTATTTGGCCATTGCAGCCTCCTTGGTAAAAGTTTTGCCTTCCTCTTTCCTCCGAGCAGCATTGTAAGTCAATAGACGAGCCGACTCTATCTCTACAGCGGCCTGGGCGATTTGGAATGCCATACCCTGGAAGGTACCTACAGGCTGGCCAAATTGAGTGCGCTGGTATGTATAAGGAACGGCTTTGTCAAAGGCGCCTTGAGCAAGGCCGAGCATTTGAGCCGCGATACCTATCCGACCTTATGGGCGTGTGTTCAAAAGATGTTAGACGAATAAAGGAGGTGAATTCCATACCCTCATTCAGAATTTCAATCGCGATTTTGTAACCCTTGCCTTCACCGCCTATAACGTTTTCTGCGGGAATGCGTAGGTCATCAAAGTTGAGTGTACATGTTGAGGAAGCACGGATGCCAAGTTTTTCTTCCTTCTTCGCTATTTTGATACCCATGTCTTTGGTTGCGATGAAACAAGTTATGCCTTTGTATCCTTTACTTGGATCAACCTAAAGAAGATTCGTCAAATAATGCTAGAAGTCGTTGGCGATCTTACGTTGGCGAATATAAGGAAAATCTCGGCTTCGTAAGAGTTCGTGATCCACATCTTAGAACCATTGATAATCCAGTGGTCTCCGTCTTTCTTTGCACGAGTCTGGAGTGCAAATGCGTCTGAGCCAGAGGCTGGCTCGGATAAGCAGAAAGACCCAAGCTGTAATACAATATTTAGCCACAAACTGCATCGCGGATCCAAAGCCACTCGCCTTGGACTGGGAGAGTTGTGGAAGCCATTTATCTTGCTGTTCTTTTGTTCCATACTTCCGCATGATGGTATTGATCAAGGTATTGTGGACGTCGCACACGACTGATACCGAGGGATCAACCTTGGCAAGTTCTTCGATCGTGATTATAGCAGACATAAACGAAGACTCTGCACCGCCGTACGCAGTGCTCGTTTCGATGCCCATGAACTATTCGATCAACAGATGAACTGGGGTTCAGCAAACTAGCATCAAGACAACATACCCCTCGTTCGAAAAGCCCTTTAATAATTTCTGGGTCCATGCTTTCCTTTTCATCCATTTCACGGACTTTCGGCCCCACGACCTCGTTAGCAAATCGCTTCACTGGACGTACTGCTGAGTTTTCGGATGGACACGGAATGGAGTAATAGCTACCAGACTCTCTGAGCATCTCTTCTTCCTCTGTAAACGTGTCGAGTGAATTGATAATGAAGCTCTCGGTGGAGCGTACACATGAAGCTGCGAAGCCTCTGGAAAATGGTAACGATGGCTTCAGAAAGGGGAGACGGAAACTGGTTAGACTTATAGTTGACAAACCTAGTAGCACGCAAGGGCACATGCTGCCTGAGTGCTCTTGTCGAACGAGCCGCAGCACGAAGGATCGGAGACATGGTACTTGTGGTTTGAGTTGAAGCGAAGAACAGGCTGTGTCACAGTCGATTGCAACTTCTCAGCTTGCAATGCTTAATGTACTCGGGACAACAATCACATGACCATATCTCGTCGGCCCGTGCGAGCCGAACCGAGGTAGTAATAACGGCTGATCATTTGAACTTCAAGGAAAATTGAGCTTGTAAGTAACCACTGACAGTCACCAAATCGAAACCCGTCAAAACATCATGACTGACATTCCCTGGTACCCCCTCGTCAATCCTTGCGTTTCACTCGTTCTGCAGTAGGGATCATTTCTGCCGTCCAGTTAACGAACTGAATGCATTTTTAGAGAAAATGTCAGTGTTTTCCTGCATTCCGACGCTGAGGCCCGACGCTGACCATCCTGTACGTGTATGGTATTCGTGTTCTGTCAATCATCAATGTAGCTCTGAAACACTTCATCAAATGCTTCAATGTCTGCACAGTGGACTGGAATAGTAACTTCGGGGTTGATCCATAGGAATGCACATGCATTATCTGGGCTGCACTGGACAGCACCGGAAGGGAACATAATAAACTGAAAGCACGCGTGACTCCACAATTAGAAGAACTGGAACATAAGACAGTGAAGAAAGCCTGGAGAAAGCAGCGAGATAGAAGTGATGGAGTCATGAAAATGTGAAGCACCGAGTCTGCATCGGCGAACCGGTTAGCTGGTAGCCAGGACCAGTCAGAACTGCCCAGGACCAATACCCAACCCATTGATCAGTGGTTGTGCCCATAATCCCCCGCTTTGACAGTCCGTTTCATGCAGTCGCCTCTCCAGTCTT
>JBBPQR010000247.1:0-14079 GCA_038092615.1 Boletus sphaerocystis | reverse complement strand
ACAACTAACCAGGTTCAGCTTGGAGCCAAAGTGCGGATATAATCACCTGACCAACAAACCAATCTCTGAACAAAGCAGACTTCTGTCCCTCCGAGAGTGACAGGAGTCTCAGTGCACGGTGCCAGCGACCTTACCTCCCGTTGAACGTGAAATTAATCTTGGGCAGGTGCTCACTGTCGCATTTCAAAATCACTGGCGCCGATCAGGCACACGGCATGATGACATGACGACGTAGTTCCATTTGGCTGACACTTTGTTCAACGGAAATTAATCCTCTTCTTGTCACATGTTATTGGGGATCACAGCCACTCAGTGAGACCCTCGAAGTCGCATATCTGGGTATGGAAGCCAGGACAACTGTGCTCCCTTCAGACAAAAGGATTTAGGCTCAATGACTCTTGGCACGTTCGGCATACAAATCAAGCATTCATATTGCTTGGTGTTGGTGAGACCCCCTGAACACCACTTTGGCTGAACATGACATCAGTACACACAACAGTAGACAGATGATAATCATAGTGTTTGTCACATAAGCTAGTCTGAGTCTGAGTCCCACTTTCTGAGTTCAAGCTCAAAACCACAGGATCTGACAGCATCCTTCCGTTCCCTTTCCTCTTGCCTTCAAACGGAGGCAACTTGAATCCTCATCAGGAAAAAAGTACTTTACTACAGAGTACTATGTAGTCTATGTCATCAGCAAACCGGGACAGATCTTGTAGCACCTAGCTAGACCTAGCTAGCGTTATTAGATATAGCTAGATTAAATAGATCTGCTATTCCTTGCAAGGAACCAGCACTGCTTGCATGCTGCCCCAATTTCTAGCACCAGTGTGAACTCCATGCTAGATTTGACTAGGCACAAGTTCCTAGCAAGGCCTTGCTGGCGGCTAAAAGGCCTTGCAAGGTCTTGTAGGGTACACATTCCATTTGCATGAATCCTCTGCCTTGCTAGGCCTTGCAAAGCCTAGCAAGGTTTTCATTTTCTTGCTAGCATCTTACTTTCTTGTTCAACAATTGCACCATAGTATGATATCAATTACATCACTTGTTATTCGTCATTAATACAGATGGTACGGGTGTTTGTACACGATAACAAGTGAAAATGAGTGACAATAGTAAATGAAAGTGAGCAACAACAAATAGCAATGAATGACAGCAACTGTTGCAGAAATGTGAAGTGGGAGGGCTGAAAATGGCTTCAGAAGCAATTGGAGACTTTGGCAGAGCGGTGGGTCTTCTTAGTGCCTGTAGATGGCAGAGCACGAGTCTTCTTAGTTGCCTTCACTTTGGATTTGGCATTTGGGAGTGGAGCGTCTGTCACGGTGTTGGTTGGCATGCTTGGTGTGAGGTCTGCTGATTGGAGGGTGCTGATGGAGGCAGGATTTGAAGTGATAGTGATGGCTGTAGTGCTAGTTAGTGCAAGGATGGGTCCTGATGCATTGACAGTTGACATTGCTGGGTTGGGAGCGTTGTTGTCCAATGAGCAGTCGGAAAGCTTGGACTCGAAATTCCGAGCAGCCTGGGCATTGAAGATCGTTGTGGTGGACTCGGATGTAGTAGCGCTCGATGTACTCGTGGTAGACTTGGATGTTGCGCATTCCACCGTGACTCTAGGCTTGCCAGGGAGTGGGGTCTCAAACTTGTGACCTTCCATTGTGCGATGTTCAAAGCGGGAATACACTGCATTTGGTCGGACTGCATGACCACTGTGCTGAGCCTCTATCCGAGTCATATTGTCTTCAGAGTCTGAGTCCTCAAGTTGTTTTTTGCCAAGGTTCTTAGGGAAAGTGCAACTAGCAATAGTTAATATGTGTTGTAAAATGGTCAGTTGAGCACATATGAATTCCACCATGCCAGTGTCTCACGGGACCAACCATCTCTGACTTCAAGCAATTTTATAATGCCCGAAGCCATTTTGCTAAGATCCATCTGCCCAACAATAGCACACCAGCGGGGCATAGTGCTCAAAGTAAAGTACATCTTGAGAATTTGTTTAGCACAATGACAATGTCTGTTTAAACATGTACTATAACATGTACATAGGCAATAATTTCTGGGGTGACTTCAGTCAGGCCCCATGCTCAATTCTTCGACAACTTGGATGTGTTGCTGATAATGGTATCTGTTGCGGCCACTGAAGGTCCAATGAACAGATGTGTATAAAACTAAAGGTGTATTAGTACAACATGGAACTGGCTAAGCTTACTGGTATTACCCGAAATGCTGCTAGACTGTGGAATAATCCATTCAGTTTGTGCTCTCGATCGTAAGATACTTTCTTGCTATAGAAACATGTTGGCCAATTTCCAGCTGACGTGTTGATTGAACCTTCTTGAAGTGCGGCGATCATGCTAAATAAGTGAGCAAGTCAGAGTAACTACGAAGAGAGGCAAAGAACTTGGTACTTACAGGTCAGGATCTTCATTGAATGAGTCAAGTTTCTTGTGAGGATATAGGTAACGTGTGATCTGGGGATGATTAAAACCATGCCCATTCTTATCTCTAGTTTTGCTAAGTGGGAGTTTGAGTGCTGTGAAACTGGGTGAAAGATAGATGAGGCCAACATGCTTGACAGCCTCAAGATCAGTAGGGCACTACTCGCTCATACCAGTCATGATCTAGGCACCAAAAATGAGTAACTGCAGAGTATATGTATGCATATATGCTACTTACCCAGTGGCATATTTTCATCAGCTCCTCTGGATCCTTTTTGGAGGCATTAATATTGTTAATGAGTCCTGGCACATGTGTGAGAATCGCCTCATAGAATTGGTATTGGTGTTCTTGCTCAGCAATATCCTTATGAATGTGTTAATAAAACTAAACATAGAAAGTAAGCCTTACATTGTGAGTTCACCTTCCTGTCCTGCATCCCGCTTCATGCCAGTGTTGATGGCAACTCTTGGAGATCCAAAGGGATGCCCAAGGCATGTGATCTTCCTTGCTACCAGCTCGTATTTCTCTTGATCATGTTCATCTATAGTTTTTCTTGAAACAATTGCTAGCATGTACCATGTATGCATCCAATACTTACTTTGGTTTCTTTATTTGGAGTGGCATGGTCAGAATTTGATCTGCCAGATCTGCCTTGCATTTGTTCTGGCTTGCAAGTGTGGATTCTGGTACAGACTCCAATGCAAGTAGAGAAGGATCAATAATAGAATTATCCATGGTGGCAGTGGTCAAAGTAAGACTTGATGAAGATTAAGAGATCACTGAGTTTCAATGTTCGGTCTTTGCCATTATCTGAGTGTGAACCCTTCACACTCACCTTAGGCTGGCTGGCTTTGTGCACCATTGCTAATGTCATTTCTTGATGCACCTACTTGATGTACTCATTATTTTCCTATTGATTATGGCTCAGATTGCATGCCCATCTTGTGGAACAATCGTCAAGGGAGAACGTGGTCTTTCACTCCACTCATCACGATACTGTCAGAAAAATCAGACAGTGTTTGCAGATTTGCTCCAGCAACAATGTGAACATCTTGAATCTGTTGCAGAAGGAGAAAGAGAGAGGGCCTGTCTTCAAGCAGAGCAGCAGGCAGAGAGAAACTGATTGAAGAGGGAGCAGGATGCATTGCAAGCACAGCAGCTTGCTGCATTTCAGAGTCTTGTGGTGAGTAATTATATGTTGTCAAGAACATAGAGACTAAGCTTAGGGAACAGTTTGATGCACCCAATATTGAGTATGATGTGGGCCGTCGCACATCAGGGCTTCCTGCCTGCAATCACTGTCTTCCCCAGCAATATCATGATGATCCCCCCCAAGGGTTTATCCCTGCTATGGTATCCTCAACAAATGATTATTCTGGCATGGAAGATCTACCAGCAATCCCCCATTCATCTATGGACACTGACTCAGATGGGACCAGCAACATTGCTGACCCACCAGATGCCAATGATAACCTGGCAACAGAATCAACCACCCTTCCCTTCTGGACTCAACTGGATGCAAATGGTACCTTTCACAAATATCTGGCTGGCTTTCATCATATAACCCAGAGGCATCTGCTACACTTGAGCAGCTTTGTAATGGTCCTGCATTCCAGTCTGGGGCCACTACTAGCAATGCTGACTCAGATCCTGCAACTTCCCGGAGCCTTGTCTCCACATTTCAAACTTACTTTTCTCCCTTTCTCAATGTGACTACCTGGCATCTCATGAACTGGTTCTACAATAGCACCACCCAAAAATCACTTGAAGACCTCAATACTTTTGTATATAATGTCATTCTAGCTGACAATTTTCAACGTGAAGATCTCTCTGAGTTCAATGCATGGCATGAGACTAAACAACTTGATAACCTGTCATTCAACCCATCTCTACCCTCCGAGTCAGATGGATGGCATACTACATCTATCTCCATCTGCCTTTCATGTGAACAGGTGAAACAGTCAGAAGAGACTGCCCCCCAGTTCACTGTCGAGGGACTCCATTATTGAAAAATCATCAACATAATCAAGGCTGCCTTTGCAGAGCCAGCAGCAGAGGACTTCCATATTGCACCATACAAAGTTTATTGGCAACCTGATAGGAATCACTCACCAGAACGGGTGATTAGTGAAGTATATACAGTGGACATGATGCTCAAGGAGAATCTAAATGTTAAAAACTCAGATGCAGTCCCAGGCTGCAATCTTGAAACAGTTGTCGCTTCAATTCACCTCTGGTCTGACTCAACTCATCTAGCAAGCTTTGGAAACATAGCCTTGTGCCCTATCTATTTATTTCTGGGGAACCAATCAAAGTACATTCGGGTAATGCCAACCAAATTTGCTGCACACCATCTTGTGTATATATCAAAGGTGAGTTACAGTACTCAGAATATATGCTTGGTGACTTATGCTTTCAAAAGCTACCTGATACAATACAAGAATACTATTTGAAATGCATTTGGAAAAAGTGCAACTGCATCAGTTCTCATACACTGCAAGCTTGAACTGATGCAGGCAATCTGGTCTTTTTTACTCGATGACGACTTCATTCATGCATATAAATTTGGTATGGTCATCAGGTTTGCAGATGGTGTATTTTGTCGGGTATTTTTCTGGCTACTAACATATACTGCTGACTATCTAGAGAAGTGAGTCTTGTCTTTATATAACAATTTAATTTAACTGAGTATATATCAGGATTCTTTTTGCCTGTATGAAAAGAGCATGGATAGACAACCATACGTGTCAATACTCAATCAACAATGTCTGCACATTTATCTTTGAACTGGGATGAAGTGTGACCAGCAAAGCAGTTGAAAATGTCTTAGGAACCAAATCCCTTGTGCCAATGCGTGTATGTATATGAAATCTTACTGATGGAATTTACTAATTACAATCTAGAATGCCTTTTCAGACAAGCTCAGCAAGTTTGGATTCAACTTTTATTCACTCTTCATGCCAGAATTCATGCATGAATTTGAACTGGGTGTATGGAAGGCCACCATCACACATCTCATCCGCATCCTCTTCAAAGTTGGTGAAGATACGATACAAGAGTTCAATGCCTGGTAGGTTTGTATATTATGCAAAATGCACTCTATTGACTTTTCTTCTCTAGATTTTGTTTGGTGCCCACTTTTGGACAGGATATAATACGCAAGTTTAGCTTAAATGTCTCAGATCTATCAAAGCTTGCAGCACGAGACTTTGAGTATCCTTCAGGTACATTTGTTCATTATCAAGTTTCTTTGAGTCAGTTCAAATGCTTATGACGAGTCTTAGTGTTCAATACCAGTTTTCAATGGTCTTCTCTCTGAACCTTACAATTCAATTATCATTGATCTACTTTTCAAACTCTCAACCTGACATGCATTTGGGAAGCTGCAGATGCATACAGAAACTACACTATTTCACTTTGAAAACAGTACGACTCGGCTAGGACAGATTTTGTGAAAGTTTACTTGTGATTGCTACAGCAAGTTCCAGACTTATGATCTTCCCCGTGAGACAGCTGCACGCTCTCGACGCAAGCGTGCCAAACACATACAGGTCACTACATTTCAGTCAGCTCAGGCTCAAGCTGGTAAATCAACTGACGCATGCAAGCTTCGTGTTTTCAACATGTCCACCTACAAGCTCCATGCCCTTGGCAACTATGTTAATGCTATCTGAATGTATGGTACAATGGATAACTATTATACACAAGTGGTAAGTAAGATGTTGTCATAAGCTGCTGGCCTGGAATGTTTATTTCATTTTTAGGGAGAGCTAGAACATTGCTGAGTCAAATGCTTCTACTCACAAACTAACAAAATCAATTTCACCTATGCAATCACAAGACATCAACAACGAGAGTAGCTTCTTCATTGGATTGAGGAGGAGAATTGCACTAGGAGCAACAAGAAAGGTCCACTTTGCACTGTTGATGAGCCATTGCCAAGCTGTGCCCTGGAGATGCACTATCAGATGGGGCAGAGCAAGAAAAATTACTGGGATCTGTCTGTGTGGCTTACACAAAATAAGAACGACGAGGCTTTGAAGGTACATGGGAACTACTAGCATGAGTTACAGTATCAATTGCGGTCACTGATGCTGGTTATAGGACTTTCTTCTAAAGTTGGGGGATCACATCTTGGGTTAATTGCTTGGGAATATGGATAGCAAGTTCACAACAGCCCAATGCAACAGGCTTATCCTTATCAACAATTGCATCTATCACCACAAAATGCTTTGGATCAACTACACAACATATGACCTTCAACGTGCCCAAGACATACTCAATCTCTGGACACACTCTGACATCATGGTACTCTCACATGAAGATAATGAAAACCCCTACTCTTATTGGTATGCACAAATCATTGGGATTTTTCATGTTTACGCACTGTGGAATAGTGTTGAAGGAGAGGACGCAAATCAACCTCAGCATATGGATTTTCTCTGGGTATGATGGTTTGCACACAATAAGGATTACAGGTCTGGTTGGGCTGCACACTGGCTTCCCTGTGTTGGATTTTATTCAAGCAAGGAAGTTGAAGTATTTGGATTCATCAATTCAGATGATATTATTTGCAGTATCCATTTGATTCCAGGCTTCTGCTATGGCCATACAAAGTTTCTACTCCCACCATCAATTGTGTGCAATAAATCTGAGAATGATGAAGATTGGGATTGGTATTTCATTAATGTGTAAGTTGTATCATTTATTGTGGCAGGAGCACTGTGGCAAACTACCAAACTAAATCTAGCTTCGTTGACCAGGATATGTTCATACAACATCGGGGTGGAGGAGTTGGACACAAGTCAACATGTGATGCCACCAAGTCCCTCCTTGATGACCGAGACAAACTCAACAAACAAGCATTCACCTTGGAGTGTGACTGTGAATCACACACTGATGATGCCATAGAAAGTAGTAGTGGTGATGTATCTATGGACGAATCTAGCAGCTCAAATTCCCAGGAGACCACTGATGAGAATGATGAAGACCTAAACATGGATGACACTGCAGATGATGACATCAACAACCAGTTGATTAGCAAAGAACTCAGAGACAAAATGGAAGAATACGGATACACAGAGCTTGACTAGGTGTTGGATGAGTCAGGCAGCAAGAATGGCAAGGTGTCAGATAGCCATGATATAAAGGATGATGAATCTGCGGAGAATGGATATGCAGACCTCTGATTTGAATGTGTTTGTTACTTGTGGAATATGATTCAAGTTGTGATGAACAACTAATAACATTCAAGTTGCAGAACTTAAGGTAATGGTAACTTAATCATTGGTATAGTACAACATCTCACCCTCCTTGCAAGATCTGGGACGGACAGGTCGTGCTTGCTAGCACTTGTTAGACCTAGGATAGATATGAGTTGTTCTTGCTAGAGCTAGCAAGGTGCAGTATGAATTGCTAGTCCTTGCAAGGACTTGTGTCATGTCATGAAAACTGTGGACCACTTCTTGCGAGGTTCTGCTAGATCTTGCAAGGCCTAGCTACGCAGTACTAGCTCCACCAGAAGCTTGCAAGGCTTGTGATGTCATGCTAGCTTTGGCCCAGTTTGCTGATGGTAGTAGCTGTAGTGCCCATAGTCTTCCCCCCTCTACATAGACTACATAGTATAGCCCTATGACTATATAGTACTACTGTAGTAAACTGTAGTAATATTATATTGGCTACTGTAGTCACTGTAGTGGACTGTAGATTGACTACATATCCATAGCAGACTATAGCTCACTTAATAATGCATGAAAAAAAGTTATATTGTAAGAGATGTAGTGAAAACAATCTATATATCCTCTGCATCCTCATCAAGCCTATTCAGTCACTGGCACCAAAGATTATGGCCAGCTGATGGTTGGCCGAGCTATGGTGAATTATTGAAGGCAATGGATGGGCCAATAAATGAGTGATGGACACAAGTGGGCTGACCAATGAGTAAGAGCAACATGTGGGCCAATTTGCTGATGGATGAGAGCAATAGGTGGGCCCACCCATTGCTCTCACTGATTGGTGAGTTGGTCCACTATTACCATCAGTTGTTGGCAAATGGGCCCACCCATAACCAACACTCATCAGTGAAGAGTGAGAGCAATGGGTGGATTCATTTGCCAATGATGGATGGACATGGGTGAGCTGAGTCACTGATCAGTCATGGTGAATTTGAGCTGAGGGAACATTTACCAATACTAGCTATCGGTCAATGCTGATTCTCGATCTACTCGCAATATGAGGGCGGTCAATCAGTCATATCACCCATGTGAATGGATTAATGAGGTTATAAGCCCCAAATCCATCATGTTTGGGTAAATGCCGTGGCTAATTTTGGCCATCTGATAATTTCCACAGAAACCGGGGGATACCTGCCATCATACATGTGACACCACAGAATAGGTTCACAAGTGTCCACGATCGGAGCTCTCAGCAATAATATGTACAGAACAATAAATATAAATTGGGGTGTCATGGCTGCATTTGATTACCCATCCTCACATGGCACTCCATCTTACATCTGCCATTTCTCAGTACATGGTTCAATGTTTTCATCAATCAATATGTGAAGGTGACCCAAAATCTCCCATTATACCCAGCATTGATTTACCAGTGTCACTGGTGGCAGATGCCAATAGGATTGTACATCTACTAGTGAATGCGTATCCCAATCCTAGTAAATATTCTGTCAGGTGGATACTCTGATCGCTCATGATGATTAAAGCAAGTGAATATCTCGGCAGAAAAGCTAGTCTAGAAATTGAAAGCAAATGACTTTGGTAAAGATGAAGAATGTGAGAATGATCTACTCAAAGCCTTTTCACCTGGAGAAGAGGAAATTATTGACAAGCCTGCATTAATCATAGATACCGATGGCATAATTATTGTCGAGGGCACTTGGCAATGATAGACAGGTTCGTTAACCTGCATTGATCAACATGCAATGGTTTCTGTTTGATATGTTTTAATAGGCTGATATCATGCACTCCTTGTTACCAATAGCTATGGCACTACAAACTAGCTATGTAACAAAGATGCCTGGATGGTGAACCAACCCGGCATTGTTCCCTTCCAGCCATTGGTTGATGAAGGGGAGCCTGAACATGTCTCCAGCATGGTTCCAGTTGGGGCATAGTGGGCAGGCCAATTTTCCCAAAGTATCGGTGATGTTGAAGGGCACCAATGCATCAGGTGGGGGCAAAGAATGGCTAGGCTGAAACACTGAGATGAATGCACTGCTCACCAGAGCGATGGCAATAATGCACCTGGAGCTCTATCAGGTCAGAATGCAGACCATGTGGAATCTGCCGATAATTCTGATTGCCGAAGGAATTGAGGAGATAGTGGAAGTCATCGGCAAATGGAAGAGCATATACAGTGCTATGTTGGTGACGATGAATCAGCAAACACCATACCATCAGGATCATAACTCTCCAGCAGAAGTGATGGACCTGTTAGCAACATTTGGAGAGTATTCCAATGCATGGCTATCAATGCCGACTTTGGTGAAGCAATTTGACTACCCACCCGGCACCATCATGGCATTCTCCGGATCAATTCTTTGGCATGGTGTCAACGTGGTAGATGGTAATCGGGGATGCCTAGCATACTATATGCATATGCCGGTCATGAAGTGGGCAGGGGTAAAGCCTCCTCAATTCATGAGATATGAAGTGCTCTAGGCAGTAGGGCAGAGACAGGACTCCTGCCGAGTATATTCAGTAAACTAAACATGGACTACAATGAAGATTGTAATATTATAGACCATAATAATACACAATCAAAATTGAAGACATTGAGAGAATGATATACACTGATACTATAAAATACCAACTCCAAAAGTATCCTCCATCGCTTCCATGTGATCTCCCACAATTGCCATCTCCAGTTCCACCTGGTGCCGCTCTTTTAGCAAACTTTGCAGGAGATCACTGAGATATCAGCAATGGAGATCCATGGCCTCAACATTCATATTCCTTTGTTGTTTCCCACAGGAATTATTCATCTAGTTGGTATAAATAATGGTCAAATCGGTGAAATGAAGACTTATCTGGAAAGCCTTCTCTGTCTTCACTATTACCTTCTTTACCGATTGACCACGATATGTTGGAGGGAGAGGTGGTGAATTGGCCATCCACCACACATCTTTGAACCGGTCGGTGTGGAATGAAAGTTCCAAGTCCTCTTTATCCATTAGGAGAACTGGTAACAATTGCTTCATGTGATTGATGAAGTTTGCAGAATCTACGAATAGTGCCAGCACTCCTATGGCAGTCTGAGGGAGCTGAACCAGCTGTTGGCAAAGACTTCCATGGACATAGAGTCGGTTGAGCAATTTCTAGGAAGGTAAACAGGATTTAACAAAAAACATTGTTAGATAAACGTAATGTACATACCACTTCCAAATACAGACTATTCCATACATGTTGATTGGGGACTTCATGCTTGATCACCTCAAGTGCAATCTTCATGTGGCAGCTGCAATATTTCAAAGCGGTGCAAAGTTCCGCAATTGAATATGCTTTGGTCGCTGACTGATGGATGGTTTGGGTAGTAGATTCCATCGCAATAATGATGGGATAAATGAAAATGATTTGTGGTAACAATTGGCATATGACTCATATTATATAGTGGAATACTCCGATGGACAACAAAAGAAGAAGCGGTAGTTTTGGATGGTGGGACATTTTCTTTTTGGTTACAATGGATTCATATTAGCATATAGAATCGGAATCAGAACATATATATTATCCTTTCTTTGAGTTCATGTAATTTCGGCAGTAGCATTCACTAGCCTCAAGTAGAATGTTGCTTGCTTCTGCCAATAGGCCAATGGACCTTGCCGCCCCTTCTCCAATGCCTCCTGTGCCTGATTCCACAGAGTAGATGCTCGGTGTTGAAAGAATGTTTCAGTCCATTGACATTCACTTCTGAGCAGGAGGATCTCCTCATTCCACAGATCTCTGAGGGCCTTTGCTCACAACCAATGTACTCAGTAAACTATACAAAAGCCTATTAGCATTTGACCATATATATGTCGATCGACATACATTCCAACATCCAGCTTTCTATTTCCATGTCACCTGGAATGTCGGTCGACCAGAACCATGCAAGGGTAGCGTTCTGGGCCCTGTGAGACATAGGATCAGCCACTGCTGATGTCACCTTCAGGTCGCTGTGAAGCAATGGCTGAAATCGGCCTAGGATATTGGCATCCACACCCAATTCAATCAATTGCTGCCTATCTCAGCAATAAATGGCAGCATGATACCAAACCATTTTCTGTACATCAGCAACTTTGGACCATGGCCATGTCTTCATCTGCTGACTACTTGCTTGGCAAACATTCCTTCGAAATAGAATTGCTTTGTCCACCAGGGCGAAGCGTAATTCATGTAAGGCATTGTTGGCTTGACCAATCTGGAGCTGGATCTCCTGTTTTGCTAACTCCTCCAGGCCTGCCAATACACACTTCTCCAGACTGATCACCGATGACAGATAGACAGAGATACATTCTATTGGTATGGAGGTGTTATAGTTCTGGACCTCACGCTACGTTTTTCTCATTTTATTCGTCTCATTGTACTTAGCATTTTTCACTTTCGCAGTCATGTGACCTAGTCACATGACTTGACCCCTTTTAGGATCACGTGACTTTCTGCTCTTCCTCGTCACATGACCTCACACGTGACCATGGGACAACACGTGACTCAAGTCCAGACCAAGTCCAAACTCTCGTCTATCTATGATGTCACGCCTCACGGTTACCTTGCTGTTCCCTCATGTTTCCTTATCTTTGCCTTTCCCTCACCGGCCCTCAACTATTTAGGACTCAGATGACCTACCCTAAACCACCCTAGTATCATATATATACCGTTCCCTCTCGTCGTCTTTTCCTTAGTCCTATTCACTTGTCTACTCTCCCTTGGGGGCCTGGACATTCTGATTACCACTCCTACCATTGCACTTGCCAATTCATCCTCATTAGTGGATGCTCTTCACATATCATATCGAAATACCACTTGCTTTGTTCCACGTCGAACTCATCGTTGTCATCGACACTCTTCGTCAACGCGTCGTCTCCATTCAATCACTTGTCAGGCCTATTGTCTTAGGCTCTCCTCGTTCTAGGTCCTCATCCGGTTTTAGGAGGTAGATTCATTGCTATTGTAACCTGGCACCGAGATGTTCCCATATACACTATCGGTATCTGAGTCACTGTCATCGGCATCATCCCACTCCATTATTCCATTACCAGTAACTTTATCATTCTGGTCCAGTATCGGACTGGTGTATTGAGTTGCCAATATATTAAATTTTGATATATCAGCTTCTAGATGTTCTCTCTTCTGAGAGATGTTCACCAACTTTGTATCAGTCGGCACACAGCACCCAAGGTCTTTGATGAGTTGAGTCAGCATGATCTGAGCTTTCTCTATTTGAATCCCATTGGTGATCCAGCTAACCGAGCCATGCATGCCATCTACTTTCCCTAGCCTTGAATCTAGAAGGTCTAATTCCATCACTTTCACTGTTGGTGCTAATAACTGATGATTGAAGGATGACCAGAGCATATAACCACAATTCTTACCTCGGTCCATCTGTATTTCATACATGTCCATCACTGTGAGATCTATCCTTTGTCTCTCCATGGCATTTCCTTCCACATTCAGCCATTTCACTCTTTCATTGGCTAGCACAGTGACATCCAGGCACTCAAATGCAACTCTTGCATTGGCCAAGCTCCATGTTGCAACATTAAATTTCCACTGCAGAGATCAGCCTTTTTTCAGGGAATCAGAACTATGATATAGCAATTGATGTAGTACTCACTCATTCTTATCATCTTTAGGAAGTTGAAGTCATTCATTTGATAGTCCAACAACTCCTGGTGATGAGCCACCAACATCCCACACGCTGAAGGTGAAGTAGTGTTTAACAATGCCCACAGTGTCTCCATTACTTCACCATCCACTCAGCTAGCATCTGGAATAAAGCTGGCACCATACCGAGCTAGGCATTCTTGCTGATGTCTGTGGATATGCCAAGCCCCAATTGCTGGAATAATTTCTACCTCTGAAGGTAGTGAAATGTACCTATCATCCTGTAGTCAGCGATGGAGTTTTTTTGCTATATTGACAGTTCACATCATAGAAGATGATTACCCTCTGAATATGATCCATGTTATACTGGAGTGCATAAATTTAATTGCCTGTAAAGCATTAGCCAGGGCATTGAAGTGTTGGATGATAGGGCCACCATACCTGTTATAGTTCAGGACCTTACGCTGCGTATTTTCACTTTTCTTCAGACTAGTCATTTTCACTTTCGCAGTCATGTGACTCTGTCACATGACTTAACTCTCTTTAGGATCACGTGACATTCTGCTCTTCTCCGTCACGTGACCTCACACATGACCGTGGGACAACACGTGACCTGAGTCTAGACCCAGTCCAGACTCTCGCCTTATCTATGATGTCACACCTCATGGTTACCTTGTGCTTCCCTCATGTTCCCTTATCTCTTTCTTTCTCACACCAGCCCTCAAGTATTTAGGACTCAGACGACCTACCCTAAAGCACCTTAGTATCATATATATACCGTACCTTTCCGTCGTCTTTCCCCAGTCCTATTCACTTGTCTACTCTC
>JBBPQR010000246.1:0-14089 GCA_038092615.1 Boletus sphaerocystis | reverse complement strand
TCCGCCACAGAACAGAAAGAAGTGTCAGAGTTCATAGATGATCAGCTAAGCAAAGGGCATATTCGCCCCTCTAAATCCGGACAAATGTCACCTGTCTTCTTTGTTCCAAAAAAGTATGGACGTAAGCACATGGTGCAGGACTACCGTTATCTCAATGAACATACAGTGAAAAACAATTACCTGCTTCCGCTGATTTTCCAACTAGTCGATAAGCTCAAAGGAGCACAATGGTTTACCAAAATAGATCTCCGATGGGGATACAACAACATCCATATCAAGGAAGGTGATGAATGGAAAGCCATCTTCATATGTCACCATGGATCGTTTGAACCCACGGTCATGTTCTTTGGCCTCTGTAACTCCCCAGCTACGTTCCAGACCATGATGAACGAAATCTTTGCTGATATGGAAGGAGTAATGGTGGTTTACATCGATGACCTCATGATCTTCACCAAGTCTCCGGACATGAAGGAACATGACAAAGTAGTACTCGAGGTACTCTGTTGCCTAGAGGCCAATGACCTCTTTGCCAAACCTGAGAAATGCAGCTTCTGTGTCACTGAGGTCGAATTCTTGGGAATGATAGTATCTAGAAATGGTATCCAAATGGATAACAAGAAAGTAAAAGCCATTACCGAGTGGTTCACACTCAAAACAGTATGCAACATAAGAAGTTTCTTAGGCCTTGCCAACTTCTACCATTGCTTCATCAAAGACTACGCTCAAGTGGCATGCCCACTTAACGACCTTACCAAGAAAGATACCCCATTCAGATGGGAAACAGATCAACAGGCTGCCTTTGATGCACTTAAGGAAAAGTTCACCACCGCTCCTATCCTCGCCTATCCAGATATAGACAAACAATTCCGCCTAGAGACCGACACATCTAACTTTGCCACTGATGCTGTACTTTCAATAGAACAGGATGGGAAATAGCACCCTGTCGTGTTCTCTTCCCACTCTATGTCCCCAGAAGAACAGAATTACCCGGTGGCAGATAAAGAAATGTTAAGCGTGATCAGAATCCTAGAACAATGGCACCACTACCTAGAAGGGGCACAGCTACAATTTGAAATATGGAATAATCATGCCAATTTGCAATGGTTCATGCAACGGCAAGATCTCAATTGCCGACAGGCCTGATGGGCACAATATCTCACCCGCTTTAACTACAAATGGATACACAAAGCAGGAGCCCAAATGGGAAAAGCCAATGCACTCTCTAGATGCGCAGATCACACAATAGGAATAGAAGAAGACAACAAAGCAGTATTAGTAATACCAAAAGAACATATTGCCACAGTCATCAATATATACCCTCTTAGGGTAAAGAAACTCTTAGAATGTTATAGTTCAGGACCATCATGCTACGTTTTTCACTTTTTCTTCATCTCATCGTACTTAGCACTTTTCACTTTCGCAGTCACGTGACCTAGTCACATGACTTGACCCCTTTTAGATCACGTGACTTTCTGCTCTTCCTCATCACGTGACCTCACACATGACTGTGGGACAACACGTGACTCGGGTCCAGACCAAGTCTAGACTCTCATCTATCTATGATGTCACGCCTCACGGTTACCTTGCTGTTTCCTCATGTTTCCTTATCTTTGTCTTTCCCTCACCGGCCCTCAACTATTTAGGACTCAGACGACCTACCCTAAACCACCCTAGTATCATATATCTACCGTTCCCTCTCGTCGTCTTTTCCTTAGTCCTATTCACTTGTCTACTCTCCCTTGGGGGCCTGGACATTTCGTTTACTACTCCTACCATTGCCCTTGCTGATTCATCCTCGTTAGTGGATGCTCTTCACGTATCATATTGAAATACCACTTGCCTTGTTCCACGTCGAACTCATCGTTGTCATTGACACTCTCCGTCAACGCGTCGTCTCCATTCAGTCGCTCGTCAGGCCTATTGTATTAGGCTTTCCTCGCTCCAGGTCTTCATCTGGTTTCATAGAAAAGGCTCATCTCCCAACCAGGGGAAGTGAATGTGCCGCTGGTCTAGACCTTTACAGCGCACAGATAGCAATAGTCCATAGATATGGGAAGACTCTAGTTGACACACAAATAGCCGTTGCCTTGGAACAAGGCACTTATGGAAGGATAGCGCCTAGAAGCGGACTTGCCGCTAAACATATGATTGATGTGGGAGCGGGAGTAATTGATTCCGATTACCGAGGATCCGTAAGGGTTCTCCTCTTCAACTTCTCAGATACCGACTTTGAAGTAAAAGAAGGCAACTAGATAGCTCAGCTCATCATTGAAAGAATAGACCTACCATCTGTTATTGAGGTGGACTCTCTAGATGAAACAGATCGTGGACATAATGGATTTGGCTCTACAGGAACATCTATCACCACCACCACTGTCCATCTTGCCACCGATGTTGAAGAACTGCTCTCACGCATTAAAACCGCTATCGTAATGCTCAAAGAGTCCGAAGTTCTGAAACTAGAAAGTCAAGGAATGACATCTACCGAAGAAACACTTCTAAACAATCAAGGTCAGATCTTTGTACCAGATTATGACAACCTCAAAATGGAAGTTGTGTGCCTACACCATGACACACCTATTGCCGGACACCCCGGAATGGAAAAGACCCTTGCCCTCATTAGAAAACATTACGCTTAGGATGGTCTTTCCACCTTTGTCAGAGATTACATTAGTTGGTGTGATCGCTGCGCACGCTTCAAAGGCACCAATCAACCCCCTTCAGGAAAGCTTCTTCCCCTTAAAACCCCAAATAAACCATGGGAAGACATCTTAGTTGATTTTACCACAGATATACCATTGTCTGATGGTTACGACTCCATTCTCGTTATAGTTGATTGCTTTTCCAAAGAAGTCGAGTTCATACCATATCACAAAACCGCTTCTGCCATGGATACTGCTTGGTTGTACCTTCATCATGTATGGAAGAATCACGGGCTTCCCTAGAGCATCATCTCCGACTGTGGTCCTCAGTTTGCTTCCACAGTCATGACAGATTTATGTAAACGTCTCGGCATCACACCTAGGCTCTCCACTGCATTTCACCCATAGACCGATGGACAAACAGAGCAGATGAATAGAGATCTTCAACAATACCTCCATCTATTTGTATCTGACCAGCAGGATAGATGGATAGATTGGCTCCCCATAGCCCAATTCTCCTATAATTCCACCAGCAAGCAGCTACCTGAAGTTCCCCCTTCTCCATCATGTGCACTTACATACCACGTATGGGAACTGAACCAGCCACTACATCTGCACTGGCCGCCGACAGCTTTGCTTCACGTATTGATGATGTTCTTGCTAAAACACAGGACAACCTAGCCAAAGCACATGATGCCATGAAACTTCAAGCTAATAAACATCGCTCAGCATTACCGTTATACTCCTTGGGAGATAAAGTATGGCTATCTACCACTAATCTCCGCCTTACCCGTGCTTCTCAAAAATTGAGTGAGAAATGGCTTGGCCCTTATGAAATCACTAAACTTGTTGGCACCAATGCACTGGGACTCCGCCTCCCTCGCTCTATGTGAATCCACCCTGTTGTTAATATCTCACGTGTCAAACCCTACCATGAACTGCTTCCTGGACCGTCCACCTTCCGCCCAGGACCTGTCATAGTTACGGAAGATTGTGACATAGAATATGATGTGGATTATCTGGTAGATTCACGCTTCCGCCGTAATCAGCTAGAATACTTGGTTCATTGGAAGGGGTACACCGATGAAGATCACACATGGGAACCTCTTGCCAATCTATCCGGATCTAAGGACACTATTGCTGATTTCCATGCCTCTCACCCTGCGGCTCCACGGTGTATCCGCATGCTGCAACATGACTTCTTGTCCTCATTTACCGATTTTGGTGAACCTGCCATGGAAATGCCATCACACCTTTTACCGTTCAATTTCCTGGAAGTTGATTCATAGAGAGGGGGTAGTGTTACGATCCCTCTATTTTTCCCTTATTTTTCCTTATTTTTCCCTATTTTTCCTGACTCGCTATGGCCACTTTCCTTGCTAGCCTCTATCTCTCAATCACGCCCACCATAGCTCATCCACAAGTCTACTAGGAGCCTGCCCTGAACCAGTCACGTGACTTGCACACAGACCAACAGATCTTACCCGAAGGCTGTACTGGATCATAGCCGCATGTCACATAGCACGGCACACAGCCTATCATAGCCACGTACTGCACAGCCTCCTTCATCTCTGTGCACAGCCTCACACAGCCCGCACAGCAAACACAGCTCGTACAGCATTTGGCACTGCCTTATAGCATAGCCTTGAACCATGGGTCAAGGGTATATCCTTATATAGGTACTATACAGTTCTAGACACCAAACATGTACACACACAGTAGGATAGTATATAAAGCTCACTGCCACTCCAGAGAACCTCAGTCTTGTTCTCTTGGAGTTCTCCCAACTTCATACCAGTCCTAAGGCTTATACTTATCTAGCAAGCGCTTGCTCCATCGGTAAGGGGTTGGCTGTTTCAGTAGCTGCTGTGGTGTACGTCAATGGCTATGAACTTCAGAATTTGGTTGCGACATCATGATTGTAACGGCATTACAAAGGATTCAGACCTACAAGAGATCACAACAACAGTAATGATGAATACTAGTAACATGGAAACAAAAGACTACTAGATAATATGATTGAGATTCCTAAACCACCTTCTTCCGGCTACGTGTAGTGTGTCCGACGACAGGTAGCTGGACCTGGGGTATTTCCACCTGTGCTGTGGGTGCAACAGCTCCGAATCCTGGACCGTCTGCTGCCAGGTATGCTATGAGAGCTTTAATCTTCGACTTGCTCCCACTTATGGCAGTAATATGCTTTGATGCATGACAACTTGACTTTGAGACAGATGGTCCATCTGAGTTGATGGTGAGCCAGGCAACCTTGACTTGTAGGTTGGTGTTCACAGTATTTGACATTGCCATGGAGCTAGTCACCGGGCCATGGAAAGAGGTCCTGGATGTGGCGTGGATATTGACAGGGATGACCTGAGGCATGATGATGGGGTGACCCGGGTGAGAGATGGATGGGACAGTGAAATCGGATCCTGCCGCATGATGAAGGGTAGGTCTGGGCATTTCTGGGCGAGCAACCACAGCAGCCAGTGAACCCAGCAAGAAGGCAGATCCTGGCAACAGAAATTGTGAAGTAGGTGGCTCGTGGGCATTTGCTACTATGTCAATGTTGGTTGCTGCTGAGAGATGTCCTGCATTGGAAGTGGAGAGAGGTGGGTGTGATGAAGAGGGCAGCTCAATATCATTTTTGATCTCTGAAAGCAAATCATCTTCCCATGTGCGGACAACAGAGGAGGTGTTGGTGGAGCCATCCATTGACTAGGAAACATGTTGGGGCTTCGAGCCAAATACGTTGCTGTTGAAGAAGTCGATGACTTCAATAGCCCATCATCGTTTTTTAGGTTGCGGGGGTAGCTTGAGGTAGAATTTGAAGTCCTTCTGGTATTGGATTCCAGTTGCTTCCCCTTTCATTGTGAACTTGCGGTCATGTGAGATCAAGTATCTAGCCTGGTAATATGCAGACAGAGCGATTAGAACACAAAAAAGGCAATGAATGTAGTGGAGAGTGGGACTTACAATTGTAGCCATACAAGCAATCAAACCTTTGGTGATGGTCTGTCCTCCCATGTGCTCCTCCCATCCTTTTGAACCACCTTGTTTCTTATTCGCGAGCATAGCACCCTTGCCAAACATTAAGATGCGAGCAATCTATAAAAAAAGTGTTGTAAATACAATATGGCCTGGACCGGTTTGGGAACATACCTTCACAAGAATAGAACTTTTGAGCAGGTCATTTGAAACGGCCAACCCCTTACCAATGGAGCAAGCGCTTGCTAGACAAATATAAGCCTTAGAACTGATATGAAGTTGAGAGAACTCCAAGAGAACAAGACTGAGGTTCTCTGGAGTGGCAGTGAGCCTTATATACTATTCTACTCTGTGTGTACATGTTTGGTGTCTAGAACTGTACAATACCTATATAAGGATATACCCTTGACCCATGGCATAAGGCTATGCTATAAGGCAGTGCCGAATGCTGTACAAGCTGTGTTTGCCATGCGGGCTGTGTGAGGCTATGAGTGGAGATTAAAGAGGCTGTGTGACATGCGGCTATGATCTGGTATAGCCTTCGGGTAAGATCCATTGGTCCGTGCGCAAGTCATGTGACTGATCTAGGGCAGGCTCCTTGTGGACTTGTAGATGAGCTATGGTGGGCGTGATAGATAGGAGCTAGCAAGGAAAATGGCCATAGTGAGTCAGGAAAAATAGGGAAAAATATGGAAAAATAGGGAAAAAATAGAGGGATCGTAACATCATTTGCCCAGATTTGAGCTGGGTTTGTGAAGAGGATGGGTGAAAATTGTGTGTACTAGAAGTCGCCTGGCGTCTTGAGCAGCACTGATAGCGTTGGGTCAAGGGCTTTGAGAGACTTGTCACCCGTAAACAATATCGACTTGATGCCTAGATTAGAGAAAAGATTGGCCGAAACATCCTTGATGTTCTTGACGATGTTTGCGTGCTCCTCAGTCATTGCCTTTGAGAACTTGGAAAATCCGGAGCACTTAGTTTGTGGTTGAAAGTAATGAGACAACAAGACTTACAATTTGGGAGAAGTCGGGATAGGCTCTCAGCACCTTATGGAGCTCGGCAGGCAGCATTTGGTAGAGCTCTGCCAGCTCAGCAACAGTCTGGCCTTCTTGTGTCTGCCAACGAGAAGGGCTGTGTGGGTCGACGTCTGGTCCAGGCTGTGATTTAATGGGGAAAAGTAGAGCTGGAACCCAGAGATGATAAAATAAGCAATACTTCTTTGCCGCATCGACAATACTTTGATCTAGTGGAGTTGACGTGTTTGACTTAGACTTGTGGCCACCATTCCTTGAACATTGTACTTCTATCTCATTACTCAATGTGTTGTAGTGCTTTGTCAGGTTGAGGAGTTTGGCATGAGTGTTGGCAAACACGAGTTGAGCCATACCAAGTGCCTATAAGAGAGTAATTGGTCACGACGATGAAATGATGGATAGTTAAGATAATGGTCATATGTACCTTCCTCAGCTCTTGAGCATTAGCATCTGGGGCAGGGATGAGCAAGCATGCTGGGCTTGCTGGTCATCAGCAGTATCTCTGGCATCATCAGAGTCTGGCTGAACACCGCCATAGAGGTCTTCATTGGAGTCAGATGATGACATAATGTCATTTATCGCACACATGAAGTCTTCGGTCATGGTAGAAGGTCGATCAACAAATCCTGGAGGGAGGTGACTGAGTCATTGTGATGTGTGGACACCGAGTTTTTAACGATGAGCGGGAAGTGAACTTTATGTTTCATGTATCTGGGTTGACTAGAAACAGCCTAGGATAGAATCTAAGGTGGCTATTCAGATGTAATGGCGCACCTGTGAATCATCATAGAATGGACTATAACATGCGCTGTATATTATGGTTCAGATAGGCAATGGTGAGGTTCTGCAAATGAGTCATATCAGTGCATGGCACAAGGTAAATGTAAACAAACCACATTGAGGTCCAGGTCCAGGGAGCCAATAACCTACCTAGAGAGGAGTTGTGTGGTGAGTCTAAGAGGACGACAATGAGAACAGTTGATACGATTCAGATCCAAATTAGAGTACCTGTTGACAATTAAATGTGGTGGCTAACTCAGAATGCGTTCAATGCTGATGACTACTAACATGTTGTCAATGCATCTAATAATGCATGTCAATGGGTGCAAACTTCTCGGCTGTCAATGTTCCTGGACCATGCGTACCATAACATCATTTGTAACTTCGTCATATCAAATGAGGCTTGGAGCAGAGTACTGTTGTTGTCAATTCTGGACTTCTTAACCATAGATGTGACATCAAAAGCTCCATTTTGCCTGGAGAATGGAGATTTGTAAGTAGGATGAGATGGCGAAGGATACCTACTGGTCACAGGTGCATCCTTCCCAAGCCCATTATCGAACCTTTATGGGGAGAAATACCCGGGCTTTGTCGAAGAACGATCATCCTTAAAAGAAGACTGAACCTCAGCATCAAAGAGACATTGATGTCGAAGAAAAACAATGTACAATTCTAGATCCCGATAGCGCAGCAGCCTGAACCACTGTCGCTTGCCTCTGTCGTGCATGGTGCAAGGAAAGCGGAGAGTTTGGATTCTATTGCAAGTTCAGTGGACTCATTCTTCATAGCATTCTTTGACTAACCAACTAAGAAAACTCCTTTTTCTGTGGGCTGCCACTGGATGGTCTTGGTGCGGTCCAACTCTTTTCTAGGTTGGAATGGTACATATTCTCGCCTTGTGAAGGTGAAAGGTCATTCACACTTGTCGCGGAAGAAATAGATGCGTTCCTCTTCAATGCTGGTGTCGTGGACCCTCAGACCTAATACCAGATGAAGACATACACGTGTTAAGACGAACAGAACTGGATGAACCTGCCAACTAGAGTTGAGGCCCTTGAGCATGGGTCCTGCACCCATTCCGACTCCAAACATATTAGTGGCGGCTGCTGGCATGAATTTTTCCTGTGGATGTGCCTTAGAAAAATGTCACAAAGATTTGACGAAGAGATGATGTATGACACACATTACTTGGTGATGCAGACAGCGAATGACCCAAGGAACGCATAGATGATCCAGAAGGTTTTCGGGATGTATCCCCAGAATGTGATGCAATTGCAAAAAAATGTATATTAACCATGAACTGAAGGGAGAAGGATGAGGGAGAAGGAGAGCACATGCGGATAGCAACTCATGCAAATAAGAACAAGTGGCAGTAGATTATAGTTTTTAATGGAGGCATATATGAATTAGCTGTGAAAGTGAGTATAGTTTGGTGACGTTGGAACCAAATTACGAGCGGGTTCAGCACAGAGACACAGATAAGAGCACATCGAGATGCAAAGAGGGGGGTATAGGATATCATAAATGAGCCATGATGTGCGGCGGAAAAGGACGTGTGAATGATGAGACTCACCAGAAACAAAGAAGAGAGGGTGGCTGCCATACTGCATAGCCCTGTTAAGCCATGGATGTTGGTTGCATCTGGGGAAAAACAGAATGACGTCAATGCAAGATGGATGGATGCGCTGACTGAGGTATTGGTTGTTGGATGTGACATCGAACGTTCCATTTGGCAGAAGATTCTAGATTCAGACCGTCAACATAAGTAGGGATCAGAATCTGATGAGATGGCAAATTAAGGGATTCTGAATCATTGACAGTCTATGATACCTATTGGTCTGCATCACAGGCACATCTGAATCCTTCACAAGCCCTGGATCTGGACTGTAGTAGAGATTCAGGATTGTCAATGTCAATATTTAGACTGGGTGAAAACGAGTATAGCTTTAATTAATAGTCTGAATCTATTCTGAATCAGATTGAACTAGTTGAATATCTAATGATACGATTTGGATCAGATGGGTCCAGTGTTGTCCATTGATAGGCTCTTAGACTAAAATTTAAATTACTCTGAATCTGATTGAGGATGCAGCTTTGAGGTATGAAGAAACATGTTGCCATTGATATGATCAATAACAAAGAAATTGTCATGCCTGGTGGGATCTGGATAAAGCAATGCGCTGCAAATTATTGACTTAACTGGTATGAATATTGCCTGAGACCGGGGAACCGCCCTAACATGGGTAAGCTTCAAGTCACGGTCAAGTCTGTGTTGGCTGCCAATTCCTGCAGTATATGGCTGCACTAGTGCAAACCTGAAGAGAGAGTCCATAATCATACACTCAAATATGCAGATGAGACGAGTGAATGCTGTGCGTTCTGCTGTGTATTGAAAGATGACACAGTCATAGTACAGGTGGCCATGGAACGCAGGGTTGCACCTGAGGTAGTCGGTAGCCCACTTCCAATCGACCTCAGAGGCATAGTTGACCTTGAAATATGTGTATTCATGTATCTATTGAATTTTCAAGAGAGATCGATGTCAGTAAAATTGTCCATTAGAATTGAAAGTACCAATGTACCTTGAACATGGGCTCAAACCTCGTCCATCTGCCAAGTGGTATTCCATAGCTAGGAAGGCACGTGTTGGCAAAATCTGTGAATTGACCCCAAAAGTTTTCAAATGCACAATCACTGTGGTGCACGTGTTCAATTTCTGATATAGTCGACAGTGGAAGTGGGGAACCCATGTAGACGTGCATTGGTTGTGCCCCAAGCATTGTCAATGACGTCCCGTTGGATTGACTGTTGTCATTGTTGTTGTCACTGTTGTCGTTGTCATCTGTGCTTGTCCTCTGGCATTCCCTCTCAGCTTCCACACAATCACTGAGAAGCTTGATGGCCAGACGGTGGTGATCAACACGGAGGATCTGTAAATTTAATGTCTTCTTTAGGTATTCTTGATATCCTTCAATTGCCTGGCTTATCGTTCGAATGGGGGACATTTTGGAGAGGTTGCACAATTCGTCAAGAGGGACTAGGCACACAGAACAGAGGCACTTGCCCTTGGTACCATGGATCAAGGTCATCATACATCTGTAGAACACCAAAGACCTGTCAGTTCCAGATTTTAATAAGGATTTCACTTACAGTTCCTCGTAATCTGCCAAGAGGATGAGGATTAGCAGGAATAGCCAGCGCCTGATCTCATCATAGCACTTGTGCTCATAACCAGTTTGTGAGAGTTGAAAGAGGGTTTCAAGTAACTTCATAAATGATTCGTGTCAAATGACACGTTTGAAATTTGTCCACCCCTTCTTGTGTTCCTCTTTGGCTGGTTTGGGTACCTGATATAGTCAAGTGAAGTCTGAGTCAGATCCAAAATCCAATATTAGGAAGACTTATGATTGGTAACCAACCGACAATACACCCACCACCTAAATGTTCACCATTCTGTATATCTATTGGCAGGTTTGTGCACCATGCCACAACAGAATAAGCCTTGACAGTACCGTGGGACAATAATCAGGTCTTGTCTGCGTAAAGTATGAAGGGAAATGGGACAGCATTTGGAACATCAGGGAGATGGGACTTGAGTTGCATTGTCAATAAAATATGCATGATTGCAAACAAATTAAAGATACAACAGAATTGAATATGATCAACATACTTGAATGTCCCATCAACGATCACCTGTCCACGGTTCAGTGTAGAAGCGCTTGTACTCATTACCGTCATGCCTAAACATGCGCTGCGCATCCCAGACGAAGTGGGGAGCAAGTCGTGAGTTATTTAACAGGTCAAGTGCCCAGTCCCATAGTGGCCGTATGTGGACCTCAAAGGTTTTTGGTTGTTTCTGGTACTCAGCTGTGACATCAAACTTCGTGAACTAACAGACAAGGACATGCTTCAAGTTGAATAGAGGTAGTAAAGCAACAAATGTGTGATTGAATGTGACTCACTGGCATCAGTTCCTGTGCTGCCCGATCACACACTAGACAAAGCTCAGATTCATTTTTGAATATGACCCTCGCATCCTGATTTGCCACCCGAGAGATAATACCAAGGAGTGCATTTACTTGAGCTGCGTTCAGCCCTGCCTGAACAGCAATGTCAGCAAATTCCAAGTCGGCCTGGGTCTGGAACAGTGCCCATGGGTGTGGGTCCGGTTGGAACGCAGATCCTTCGCCTGACTGGCCAAAAGCCTCAGAAGGCTGGAATATGGGCAGACGACCACTTTGCAGGTGGTATTCGATTTTGAAATCTTGCGGTATTTCGACTTCAGATGTTTGAGGGGAAAATGCAAGCGCAGAACCGCCAATATTGTACATGGATGAATCAGAAGCTGGCATAGATCCAGTGTAACTAACAAGAATGATTCATGCTCGTATCAAACTCGGGCTTACCAGCACTTTGCGTCCTAAACGCACCACGTTATTCCATGTAGGTATCCTGGTCCTCATGGTCCCAGGCACATAGATAGGTTGTGTCAACATTATCCTCGGATCCTGGAGTAGATGAAGGTTGTCGTCCTGTTGATGGATAGAAAGAGAGAATATTGAGATCTGTATTTTCTCACCTGGTGTCCTGAACCATCTCGACAGGTCTGAGGTTCCAGCAGCCTCGACAATTCCTACATTGCTGGCAACTTGAATGTGATCCAGACTTTGATCCAGACTGTGCTGCACTATCACAGTCAATTATTAGATTCAGGAATGTTACATACAAGGAGATCTGAGGTAAAATAATAAGCACCTTGTCAAAGTTTGTCCTCAAATTCCCTGTTATAGTGCTCTCAGTCGAGCACAGAGTGAACACGATTCTGACAACTCTTCTCATGTTTCTTCAGACCTTGGGGTTTAAAGGGGTTTCCACAATGGCAGCACTGAACTGATAAGGGTTGAAAACGTTGTCTTGACTGGTGAGGGGCAGGGGCCATGTTGGTGGGGAGAGCTAAGGCGATTTAGCAGACGCACGAACTCATGCACGCATATCAGATACCATCATTATGACATTTACATGTATTAGTAATGCATGTGGCAGAATTATATTTTATTATGCCAAATTATAATCCCATTTTAAGCACGATGATCATGATTAGTCGCACCATTCGCATCACATGACAACATAGCCACATTAAAATGGTGCCTTTAGTTTTTCCGACAATAGTGGACATGCTTTCCTCCAGTCCATTACATTTGACTGGAGGTAAGCACTACATTTCATCCCTACAATACTACATTCATTTACTTACTGTACCTGTAGCTCACCAAGCTTGCTTGTAAGGTCTGTGGAAGCCCATCATGGGAAGATGGGAACATCAAGGAGAGTGTTCACACAGAGATGAAGTGGATGAGTGTATATTGTGAAGAAAGAAGAAGGGGAGAAAAGATGATGATGTACACGAGTAGTACAAGGGTATATATACCAGTGAGTATGCTACGTCATAAGTGAGAATGGCATGCTGAATGGAATACAGCATAGTAAGCCTATGGCAGACTTACACCTGCCCACTCTATGAAGACAAATGTGCCTTCCAAACATCCAGGGCCTGACAGTCCACAAGGTTCTTTCATCACAACCATTCATTGTCCTCTGGGCCAAAGCCTTCCCAGCATACAAGGTACTGGCGTCCATGGCCAACATGGCATTTGTTGATGATCCTATCGATACAGTGCTCAAGCTTATTATCGCAGGTGAGGATGGGGTCTGGTCGAGGAGGAGTGTGAGTTTTGTTCTGAGGACTTGACTGGGTCTAATGAGAGTACAGAGTTTACTAAGAATCATTAGCAAAATGATAGGGAAGTCTAAGTAAAAATAGTCTTACCTCAGTCTTGAATGGTAGTACCAGACTGGGGTGTGACAAAGGAAAAACTCCGTACTTCTAAGGTAAGTGATTACCTAATACATCCTCATTGTCCATGCATTAGCAATTTACAACACACCCCCTCAACGAGTGATGAGTTGAAAAGACATACTCATACTCTCCGAAAATTGGATATGCTTGTTATGAGAAAGTCTATTGATAAGAAAAGGAGACCCAAACCAGACACAGGACATAGAAGTGACATTGAGGATCGACATCAACATAAATGATTCCTCATATCTAATTCACCTTCTTTACCTACAGACAAAGATCACTGGTTAGTACCTGCACCAATCCCACCAGTTTGGATGCCTTCCAGGCAACATCCTGGAGAAACACTGCCAGAATTCCGTAGTTGTCCTCATCAGTATCATCCCACTCGTGATGAGAGATCTTCATTTAGACCTTCTCTAGAGCAACACAGTTCTAATTGCATTCCTCAACCTCGCATTTTACCAGATAATACATATGGTAACCGACCAGCAGTCGAGATTGAGCGAGATATCAGAGCAGGGCTGACACCAATTCAGGAGGAGTCTTGATCTAGAGCTGAATCACCGATTCGAGCTGATCCTATTCAAGAAAAACAGAGACCCACTAACGAAAGTGAGAATCTTGGTGAAATGTATAGCGCAAAATGGATGCAACACTATTGTGCACAAGCCATTGATCATGGAGAATGGTCAGTACCAAAGCAATACTGAGATATAGCTAAACTTCCTCGAGATCAACAAACTGCTTGGTATGACGTAGCTAAAGATGAAATAAAGTCTTTACATGAA
>JBBPQR010000245.1:0-14090 GCA_038092615.1 Boletus sphaerocystis | reverse complement strand
TTTTCTGCTCGGCCGGTCATGCAGAGGAGGACTGCGGCGGACTTTTGACGGTTGTCCAGGCTGTCGTGGCACTCGACTCACGTTTCGATTTTGATCCACCATGTGCGGTAGGTGGACCGGTTACCATCCCAGTAGCCTGGTTCGGCGATTAACTTGGCGGGGAATGAGGAGGAGGAAGGGGTAGGAGGGGCGGCATGTAGCGCGAGAGATTGTTGCAATGTTTGTTGCATTAGCTGCATGGTGTTTATGAGGTCCTGCCATGTCAGGACCGCGGGTTGATTGGACATTCTAGGAGAAGAAGGAGGGATGGAGGGAGACGATGATCGGCTTAGAGCTGGTGAAACCGGGATGGGCGACGCAGGGTCGACTTCGGACGGAGCACCCGAATCTCCCCAGGAACCGTTCTCTGAGGGTGACTATATTTCGGATGCCGAGCCTTCTTAGCGCGAGGCTGACGGATGCGACGGGCAGGAGCAAGCTCGACTGCGGGTGCGGGGGATGGGGTGCGTGGTTGGGCGTGTTCTGGCGTCTGAACACGCTGGAGTTCTGCTGGGAGTGGGAACGGCGGTGCTGCTTCGATCGGGCCAAGTAGTTCATTGATTATGAAGTACTGGGGCTCGGAAGACGGTGCGCGGGAGACAACGGGAGTATGGTCATTGGGGTCAACGTTGTCTGGGTTGTCGAGTATATATGGCGGTGGAGAGGGTGTACGTTGGTGGAGTCAGTTAAGTCGGTAGAAATCGAGGGCAGCAAATTCCCGGCGACGTTCGGCACGGTACAGGAAGTGAGTTCGCATATAAAGGTAGGGTGAGGAACGTAGCGAGGTATGGGGCAGTCCTATTCAAGTGTAACGGGACTAGACCTTGACCAAGCACAACCTAGTTTATAGGTTGGACGAGGGAACTGATACTGAGGACGAGACGGCAGCGAGTGTCGATCACGACGAGGATGAGGACAGTGAAATTGTTGATGGGTAGAGAAATGATAAAACGACGTAGCATCCAATAACGAGAATGAAGCGGCTAAATGCAATGGGAGAGGAGTAGTAAACAAGAGTCCAGGCCCCAAGTGGAGAGTAGACAAGTGAATAGGACTAAGAAAAAGACGACAGAAGGGAATGGTATATATATGATACTAAGGGAGTTTAGGGTAGGTCGTCTGAGTCCTAAATACTTGAGGGCCGGTGAGGGAAAGTCAATGATAAGAAAACATGAGGGAAACGCAAGGTAACCGTGAGGCGTGACATCATAGATAAGACGAGGATCTAGACTGGGTCTAGACTCGAGTCACGTGTTGTCCCACGGTCACGTGACGAAGAAGAGTGGAATGTCACATGATCTGAAAAAGGGGTAAGTCAGGTGACTTGGTCACGTGACTGCGAAAGTGAAAGTTTTGTTAAGTACGGTTAGATGAAAAAAGGGAAAAGCGTAGCGTATGGGTCCTGAACTATAACACAGGGTTTATATACAAAGGCCAAGAGAAAGTGACTAATCAGATGGAAGGAAATGGAAATGGAGAGAACAATTAGTTAGTAGCATTAAAGATAGAAACAAAAGAGTGATGTGATGGCATCAGTAAGAATGTAAGCAAAAATGAGTAAGCAATGATGGAAGGAATACTTGACGGGGCCTTAATGGCCAAGTATGAGTCCAAAGTAAAGGTCAGCATAGAATGAGTATATGTGTTAGTGAGGTCAGTCCTTATCTGAAGAGAAAGAAGTACAAGAAAAGAAAAAAACATAACATTAATCAAGATTAGTATGAAAGGGTTTTTGAGGTCACTGTATGAATTAAGAAAAATACAAAGATGGCTTTTTCACATATAAAACAGTTACAAGAAGTCAATGGTTGACATTGTCAACATAGATGATGATAATAATGACAAGGTTAAAGATGTTGATATGGATGATAAACAAAAGTAGCATTCAATAATGGGGATAAGGTCAGCAAGTATAGAGAAGAAATAGAGTGGTGTACAAGGCTCTGTGAGGAGAGTTATACAAGTGAATAGAACTAAGTCCAGTGAACACCCCTCTTCATCCTACCTCCACTCCTATCTAGAATCATATCCACCAAACCCGTCAAACTCCACATCAGAGTTCCCAAACCCTTGATGGATCTGTGGAATGAGCTGTCTCTTGGCTCCAATCTGTCATGTTCTACCTTGAGGTAAACAAAGAAGTCTACAATATCAATAGAAAGAAAATTGCCTTTACCTTCTCATATATGACCAAGGGCTCAGCTGCCCCTTGGGCCTTGATGTTCTGTAACTCCACTATCACTGAGTCTACCATCTCCATAGGGATGTTCTCTGTCTTCATTACCAGGTTCAAGACCACCTTTAAACACCACAACATCACCAACAATGCCATTGCTCGGCTTTCCACCAAATGGATGAATCGTGAAAAGCACAAGGATGTTACCTTCTCCTATAACCCTTCCCTGATTTATTTTATCACTGATTTCCAAAATGCCATCTCCCAAGCCAAAATTACTGATGACAATGTTCTTATTGGCTACTACTCCACAGCTATTCCCCCCAAGCTCATGCACCAAATTATGGCCATGGACACTATCCCCACCACCATCAGCAACTGATTCAATAAGGCTGTTCACTTCCAAATGCAAAAAGACTGCACTAATGAAATTGCTAAACACAACTCGAAACACTCTTACTCCTATCTCTCATTCTCTTCACCTACCACCACCACTAAAACAAGAGATCCCAATGCCATGGATGTTGATGTGATTCATGTTACCACACTCACTCTCAATGAATAAAAATGTTGCATTGAAAAAAAACTCTGTTTCCACTGTCAGAAACCAGGACACTCTGGTTCCAACTGTCCCCACTTCTCTAACCCCCCTAAGAAGGTCCAAGCTATCAAAAAGGATGATGATGATGAACTTCCCAAGCTTATGGAAATTGATGATGATGAAGAAGGAAATGTTCACCACATCTCCTTTGTACCTCTGGATTTTTAAAGTGGAAGCCTCGAATAATGTGAGATCCTCCCCATACTTGTGCCTCTATAACTATACAAACCACTTCCAAATCCATGGAAATTCCAATCTAGTTCATTGTACCTTTACACACCATGAAAACTGTTGACACTCGCGCCCTGGTTGATAGCAGTGCAGAACTCTCCTGCATTGACTGGCAGTTTGTCTGCAAATATAATCTTCCTACTGTCAAACTCAAAAAACAGTTCCAAGCTTGCAATGCTGATCACTCCCACAACAAGAACAGAATCATCTCCCGCACCTGTACCTTCTTTGTCAACATCAAGGGACTTGCCTAACAAGTAACATTCTATGTCATACAACAACAAACATGCGCCACAAGGTGGCGCAGTACCCAAAATGTGCAGAGTGCGCAACACACCTCTAACATGAAGAGGTGAAATATAGGGTGACTCAGAAGCATCCAAGCAGCAGAAAGATCATAATGCAATTCTCATTGTACACATTACTCTATTGAGCACAATGGGATGAGTTTACAGAAGAATGTGGCTTTGAGAGTATGGACAGGCTTCTGGAGGAGTTTCTATGAAGGTGTGATGTGAAAAAGATCCAGGTGTCCAACAGCATAATGTAGAGTTTCAGTAAGTCAAGTTTTTGGTTGAGGTTTAATATTTTATGAGCTGATTGTTGCAACACAGAAAGAAATATAGAAACTATGATAGAAGACAAGGAGGGAACTGGAAGAGAAAGTAAGTGAATGAAGGATATCTACCAAGTATGGCTGGCTGACAGTTATGGCAGAGTGTCCATGTCTGCCAGAGGTAGAGGAAGATTGGAACAGAGAAGAGCTGGAAAAAAACCAGTGGATGATAGTGAAGTGGTGTGATAATGGTGTACTGATGCTGAAGAGGTTTTCTGAGAACACATCAAGAATCCTGTGAGATGTGAGATTTGAGACATGCATGCCATTAATGGAAAAGGGAACCAAGCAGGTCAGGATATTTATGAATATAAATATGAATGAACTCTGACATGGATTAGATAGGATATGGAAGGACAGACAGTGCAAGCCCTAGTAGGGCAGCCTTCCTTGAAGCATTTCAGATTGGAACTATGTGGTTCTGAGCCTGAGTTATTCCAAGTTCAGAACTTGGTCATAAAAGTAGAGATTAATGAGTTGCTCTGATCTTCTGGAAATGATGATGAGGAAAGGATAGAAATGATATGAAATGATCTGGTGAAGGAAATCAATGGTCATATGGCACAATCAATGTTGGTGGTTGTTTGAAGCTGCACGCTAGGATTGATCCTGAGGCTATTGAAGCAGTTGATGGAGCTGCAGTTTGAAAACCTTGGGCAGTAGTTGGAGTGGCTGAAGGGAAAGGCTTTAGCTGGCAACTGGGATCAATCTGCAAAGAATAGGGTCCTAACTCACTAGAGGACTACAATGGATGAATTCATTGAGCTAGTCCAGGACCTGAACTACTGTGGGAATTTCTTTGATGAAAAAGCCCTGAACCTAAGCCTGCCTATACTGCTGGACTCAACAATAGCCTGGGTGAATATGATGTATCTTAGATTTAGAAAAAAGATAAAAGGAAAAAATGGAGGGTCAACACTGGAGATAGAGGACAGCATACTGATGGTGGTGTAATTTGACACATGGTCATCTTAGGGGTGGAGGCTAGTAACCCACTCAAGATTCTTGATGCATCCACATTGGTTATGCAGCTGAAATACAAACTCTGTCCTAGTTGATTGAAGGATGTTCTAAAGGTGTTCTGAAAAGCTATGGAAATAAACTTGGAAGGAAAGCATGCAGATGTGGATATAGCCATAGTCTACCTGGAAGAAGGCAATGTGATGTAAGTAGTAGGTTTTTGTTTTGTTTTGTTTTCTGTTGACAATGTATAACATAACACAGGTTTCAACTGCCCAGAGTACTGCACTGTGTGTACACCCCAGTTCCATCAATATTCAGCAATGGTTACTTCCATAACTACTCAACCATGCATCTAACATGAATGGTGGTTGTATGCATAAAGATGGCAGAGAAGGACAGGAGTCTCATGAATGACCACCACCCAGGTTTCCTATGCACCTTATGGCACATGGTAATTGCATTGAGGTATTGGTCAAAGCCTAGTCAGTGTCATACACCTTATGCAGATATATAGTAAGGCTGCATGGTATTGTGATAGGAAAAATTGGAAGGCAGAGAGCTTCCTAAGCTTGCTTCTGAGAGTGTTGAATTGGAAGTGCAGTGCAAAGTACGGAGTCAACCCTAACAACAGTCCTGCAGAAGATGAATATAGTGAGATGCATTTTGCCATTAAGTGCATCTAGAGCCTTCTTAAGTGGATGAATATCACCAAGGAGGAAGCATTTGCTAAGGTAGATATGCAAGGGCCTTATTATGCCAGAATGGTGATGCAGTGGAGATTCCTGCCCTGGAAGAAAGTTACACAAAGGATCCAATATTTATATGATAGTTGAGAAAGTGATGTCCAAGATGAGAGGGTGGCATGGTTGCACAGGCTCTAGGCCAATAGGAATGGACATAGTAATTCAGTTGGCTTTAGTGATGGCTGTTAAACTCTGACTATATACCTAGCTAGGATACAACAACAAATATGCGCCACAATGTGACGCATTAGCCAAAATTGTGCAGAGTGCGCAACACACCTCTAACAGTCCCCCCTGATTGCGCATCTCTGCTAACTCTTCCCAAGACCCAGCATTTGGCAGAAATGCTCTACCTTGACTCGAGCCAATGCTTTTGTGAGTAGATCTGCAGGGATCTCAACAGTTGGGAGGAATTTTGGCGCAATGAGTCCCTTATCCACCCCATCTCTCAACCAATACCACCGAAGATCCAAGTGCTTCATTCGGCTATGATGTTCCGAATGTTTTGCCACCTGGATTGCAGACTGGTTGTCCATATGGAGGGTGGATGCGCCTTGGACCCCGAATCCGAGTTCCTGCATCAGTTTATGCATCCAGACGATCTCCTTGCATGCAGCGACATACTCAGCTTCAGTGGTAGAGAGAGCAACAATGGGTAAGATTGCGCTCCTCGGTGGTTTTGGGGGTCTGTTCGCATGACAGGCTAAATACTGGTGCTCTGAGATGGTCAGGGAGCGCTTCGCACAGTTGCGATCGATTTTGATACCCAGGATCTCAGTGGTAGGTCCTAAGTCACGCAGTTTGAAGTGTTTGGACAGGTCTATGATGGTCTGCTTCATTTATTGTGTGGAGGGATTTGCATGCAAATGTTATGTCATGGTCAATTTGTACACGGGGTGGATGAGCTGGACATCATCTCAGACCTATGATAGATGTAGATAGCTGCGTCCGAGTAGATCTGGGAGAATCCCATAGACTCGAGAGTGGTGCACATCTTGCGATAGCAGCGATTTCTGCCCTGTTTGGTGCCATAGAGGGCCTTTTTGAGTAAACAGACCGTTTGTCTGCCATCTCCCTCGAAAAACCCTTCTGGCTGCTCCATGTAGACATCGCAGTCTATCTCGCCATTTAGATATGTGTGGGAGATGTCCACCGACCATAGATGGGTCTTGGAATGCAGCTACCGCAAGAATGACACGGAGGGTTGGAAGACGCACTGTGGGGGCAAACATCTCAAGATATTCAAATCCTGGACGCTGGGAGAAGCCCCGGGCTACTAGATGTCCCTTGTAGCATTCAAAGGATCCATCACATGGAACTTCTCGGTAAACACCCACTTGGATCCAATTACTGGAGTACCCCTGGGGCACGGCACCAGAGCTCATGTCCCATTTGATTTGTGGGCTGCCAGTTCTTCCAACGTGGCCTGTCTCCTCTACTCAGCAGCATCGTCCACAAGCTGAGCAGGGCTCAGCTTCCACCATTCGTGTGGCCATTAGCATGTTCTGCGAGGTAGACGCGCTCCAATGACAATCCCCAGGGCTCAGGTGCAGATGAGGATGTCTCTGGGACGACTGGTAAAGGTGCTGGGGCAGCCAGAGGCATAATGGTGTCTGCATACTGTTCGACATCATGATCATGCGCCCCCCAAGGAAGTAGAACCCGAGGACCAGGGATATTGTTGTCCACAAAGTCGTCGCCAGTGTCTGGTGTGATGTAAGAAGTTGGCAGTGTTGGAGTGGTGTGAGTCACACCGGATGAACAGTTATGTTGGATGGCAAACCGAGAAGTCTTTGCTCAGAATCAGCGCATTCAGCAATGATAGTGCCCTTGGTAGTTACATTATAGAATTTCCAACCCTTGTAACTGTCTGGATACCCAATAAAAACACATTTTTTGTAGTTGGCCTTCAATGCATCACGCTTGTCCTTCTGTATGTGCACATAGGCTGTAGAGCCCCAGACACAGAAGTGGGACACATCCGGTTTTCATTCATGCAACAGTTTGAAGGGAGTTGCATCATCCACAGCTGCAGTATGGCAACGATTCCAGACATGGACCAGTAATAACTCCAAAAGGCTATGTCCAGACCTGATTCTGCCAACATGGCAGTGATGCACTCAGAAAGGACACACACGATTGGCACGCTCAGCAATGCCATCCTGCTGGGGACACGCCCGCACAGTGTGTTGGCGATTGGTGAATTTGAGCATTGCATTGCTCATGTACTTGCCACCCTTGTCATCTCGCAGGGTTTTGATGCATCATTCTATCTGATTCTCTGCAAACACTTTTGATTATATGAATTGATATCTTGAGTGGTTGTCGATGAATGTGACCCAGTAGCGATAGCCAGAGAAGGTTCAATAAGGAACCTGATGCACATTTGAATGGACCAGCTCAAGGGGACGAGTGGCGCGATTCTGAGATGTGGTGAATGGGTTTGCATGCACATTGCCAGCGAGGCATGGTTAGCAAAGAGGATCAGCTGTTGACTTGCTGTCAATGCGCATACTAGTGACCAGGTTGCACCCCATGAGTGACTTGATGTCAAATGTTTTATGGTGCGCAAATCGGTGATGCGAGAGTGCCAGATCAAGTGGAACAGTAGTCGCTGCCTGTGCATACTCAGTCACAGACTGAGTTATGCTGTCCAAAAACGCAGCATTGTGGCTGTTAATTGTGGTGAGCGAGCAAAGGACATGTGGGTGGCTTGATATGGACAATAAAGCCTGAGTGGCGCCTAGGGAGATACAGGACAGATAGCAGATTGTTCTGCAGTGGAGGGACATGCAGAACATTGGAAAACTCAACCACTCGACTGCTTTTACCACCTATGACTGGTTCAAACACCACAGATCCAACTCCAGCCAAGTATACCACAGTGTTGTCTATGAGTTTGATTGGAACACGTTTGGGGGTATAGTTGTTAGCTATTGGCGATGGAGCGTCATATGAGAAGTGGCCCCCGAGTCTGCATTCCAGTCGTGGTCAGCATCAACTTGGAGTGGGTAAAACAGATCAGAGGGATCACTGGAATGGAAACTTGCATTTCCGGCTCACTCTACAACCTTCTGGGGATCGGTTTGCGATGCACACATTCGTCCCATAATAGTGCTTCATTGTGATTGTCCAATATCTTCTCATAACTTTCCCATTACATAATTATCTCCAGTTGTCAGTTATATTGCCTTTTCTCTAGATCCTTTATTTTCTCCCATTCAGCTGAGTGGGAAATTTTCATTTCCACTTATAGTCTCAACATGTCCTGGGTGCTAGTTGTAGGCTCTGTAAACTTCTTCTGCAGTTGCCTGGGCATTTTTGGTGTCTTCTTTGTATCATGTGGGTAAGCTGAGTTCTAACACATCAGGGCTGGAACTGCCTCCTGGTATGCAACACTGCAAAGATTGTGGCCTCATGGTCCCTTTTGCAATCTGCTTTTCCAAACTCCGTACCCACCATGCACCTTCTTGTGAAAATTTCAGATCATGGTACTCTCATATATGCCAAGACTTACTTTCCCCTCCTTGACCCTGGTCTTTGTTGTTTCTTCTTCTTTCTGTAATGTGTTATTGGCTCATGACTTGCAGGGATTGTGATCAAACCCTACACCTATATGGCCACTTGCAAATCTAGATTGCATTGCTATCACACCATTCTCTAAACTACATGTGAATCTCTGCCACTGTTTTAAATTTGGATTCATCTTCTTCAATTTCTCTGTCCTCATCCACAGACATCAAGAATGGCAGTCTCCAGTCTGTGAAATACATGGCTAACCTGTTACTTTGTGGATTCCACAGGTGAGATTTGATCTCACCATTCAATCACTGTCCTTCAAACATCTTGATTATACATCTGGACAGTTGAATTTGAGATATTGTACAAAAAATCACCTGTTACCAACATTGGTGGATGTGTGCCACCATTGAAGACATAGATGTCCAATCTCCAACACTCCCTGTGTAGCCACAGTAGTAGAAATCATTAATCATTTAAACCTATAAAAGGTCATCAATAACTATTTGTGGTCATGTCCAATTGCATCATTGTCTATATGGTGCACATCCTTACTTATATCAGCATGTGTCATGGTCCAGCTTGCATTATTGAAGGTTACTTGGAGTATCACCCATTGGATCATTCAAGAGTCTTGATCAGTTAACTTATCAGGGATAGCAAATCTGTTTGCTACATGCCAAGAGCACAGAAGCTTTGCTATGGATTTCTTTAGGTTTAGATGAATTTGGAAATATGCCTCTCCAAGAACAATTGAAGGCATCACTAAATGGTATATATGAACAAGACCTTTGGGAACAACTAGTAAGACTCAACATGGTTTTCATGTGTGCTTGACCATATCTATATTTATCTTCTATAGGTATGCATTAATCAAGTGAGTTCTTGAAAAAGAGAGGCTGCATAAATGGAGATAAAAATGTCCAGAGTTGCAAGATATTCCAGTGTTGATAACAGTGAAAATACATAGCTTAACAGAGACTGGGAAAGTCATGTGTGGACCCAGAATGGAAACCAGAACTGGATGTGAATCAAAATCAGAAGTGACATATTGTCCGAGATAAGTTATTAAGGAGCTGATCTGGTTATTCATGTATGCTCATTCAGTTGGTTGGAAAGTGATAACTTAATACTTACCAGAGAAGCTGCTAGAACACATATAGTCATCAAGAAGTCTTCTGAAGGGGATGATATTACTATTTTGTGGACTAATATTTAAGATTAGGAAAAGCAGAAAGGACCTTGAGGGTGTGATAAAAAGGTGAGGTTTCTTGTTTCAGTGGAGTCTAGTTGGAAGTTCTCACTATGCAGTTAGATTGAAACTGACATTCATTCTTAATATCTTTATAAAATTCATAAATCTGCCAATAATTGCTGACATCTTGAATAGTTTCTGCATTACATTGTATTGCAAAGGCATGTCTTTGATGAAGATATTCATTGAGATATTCAGAGAAAAAAGAGTGTTTCTTAGTAAATATCCTGTGGTTCTTATGCAATGCAACTGCATAACAGAGGTGAGCAGAAAAGGAATTGAGATTGATAGTTTTATCTAACTTGAACAGGTGATAGCTAATTTCCAGTGAGATAATGGCATATGGCACTCTTAGCCATAACCCTTGGGGAGTTCTGAAATCAGAATGTTTGAATTGCAAGTCCAACATGAACATGCCAGCCAAGATAAGAAATAAAAGGGAAAATGTTAGTTTAATGTTCTTGTTCTATGGCTCCTTGACAGATAGGATAAGGGATCTTGAAGGGTACTTCAGGGGATACCATTCAGATGTTGGTTATAGATTAAGGATGAGTTCCAGGAATAACTCTAGATAATATTGGATTTTAATGAAAGGAATAAGGTGTTGGAGGATGAAGAGGTCAGCAAAGGGTTTAGGGATAAGGGCAGCTTTGAGGATTAAGATTGGGAGTGCAAGATGGCAATAGTCTCTTTTCATTACTTATATTAATTTCACAAGTTCTGAATATAAGATTAAAAAAGTAATAATTAGTTATTGAGTTGAGCTCAAAAACAATATGAAATGTTTCCAGAAGATGAAAGAATATTAACAAGCAACTAGGAAAAGTATACATTACTACATTGTCTGTGAAAATGAGAGTAGTACCTGCTCTGATCACCTGATAAAGAAATAGAAAGGTGATATTTTGGATCATAATCATGAATCAACATTTTGTAAGTCATGTTAATCCTAATGACTTGCAAGTCATGTTAAATGCAATTAGGTTAAGTTTTATGATTATGACAGTGCTCCAGGATGGTGTGGTAGAGATGATCCTTAGCAGGAATGTAGACTTAACCATTGAAGATAAGAATACTGGCTTTGGTTTGCCAGTTAAAGAGCTGACCACAAAAATCATAGATAAATATTATAGTTTTGTCCAGAAGGATTGGAAGAGGTAGAAATAGGGGTTGCCAATTACCATTGGCATTAGTCTAAAAAAGAATAGTGCCAGAGGCAAATTTGGATGCATTAATAGCAATGATAAAAGAGGCAGTATGGTCAGAGAGGTGAAGGATGAATTTTAATTGAAAGAAAGCCTTTAGATAGTCAAATACAGATTGGCAGGGAGAAGTCCATAACTAGTTGTGGATTCATAATGTCCATGTCTAACCTTTATCATATCTTCAACCTCAACCTACTTGACAAAGCTTTCCATGACAGAGGGATTAAGGACCCCCACCAGAGCAGAAACCCATTGATCAGACAAATGGGTTTTCAGAATATGTTAAGACACATGAAACTACAAGAAGGATGAGCAAATGTCTGTTTTTACCAAGAGTCTTATTATTTCAACATTCTTCTTAGTAATAATAGCCTTACCTATTTTATAGTTGATGTGCAAGGCAAGGCTAGAATGTCCAATGAGCTCATGGCATGTGTTCTAATGAACACTCAAAGGGTCCACAATAACCCAGACTGGGTCTCCAACATAATACAATTGAGATAGTAAGGAAATGGAGAAAGAATACTCTGATCCATTGGATAAGCACACTATGGCTGATTTGGTCCCTCATTTAATGGAGATTATATTGCTGTTTTTTCTGAGGTATATGGAATCAGAGATCATGATATAATCATCAACCTTTCAAAAGCTCTGGTTGTACTTTTGATATATGGCTTTTATGAATGAGATATTCACCATCAAAGCAATGTGATGTGCAATCTATTCAGATGAGGGAGTAGGAATGTGGGTGACTTGGTTGATATTCACCCTTATCAATAAAAGATCAAAGAGAAAAACTTGTTCATTATGCTGGTAATACTATAGACCATAGTGTTATGGCTGCAATTCACTGCAATGCTCCTTAGAAGAGAACAGACAGTGGGCTTTTTCATTTTGACCAAGATGTTGCTGGTATTTCCTTGGCTTTAATTTCCTTAGAGCTACAAAAACATGGGGTTCCATAGTTTCATCATTGAAATCCACTACATATGCAAGATCTCCCTTATATATCCTGTGCTTTGAGACAATATACCATGCTGGTAATGATGGAGGTGATCTCTAAACAGAGATCTGGAAATCCAATTCTCTATTGGATTCAGCAACCAACTCTGTATGCAGAAGCAATGCAATGGCAGTACTGTATGAAGAAAGGCATTTGGATAGTGGGCACATACAGTTACACACCCTACAAGGTACTTGTCCATCCTAGAGTCCAACTATATGTTCTTTCAAGCATTCATGATGTATGCAGCCAAAAACCCTTTAAAGAAATTAGTTAAGCTGTTAGTAATTGAGTACAAACTCACTAGGGACAATCTTAACCAACCAGATATTGTCTCTTGGCATCTCTTTTGGACATAAAGTGGTAAGCGGGTCTTGAGTTATTAGAGGAAGGCTATATTCTCTTGTCATCAATAGAGGCTAATAGTTGGCAAGCCAACAAAGTGTTATAGTTCAGGACCTTACGCTGCGTATTTTCACTTTTCTTCATCTTATCAGACTTAGTCGATTTTCACTTTCGCAGTCACGTGACCAAGTCACCTGACTTACTCCTTTTTAGATCACGTGACATTCTGATCTTCTTCGTCACGTGACCTTATACGTGACCGTGGGATAACACGTGACTCGAGTCTAGGCCTAGTCCAGACTCTCGTCTTATCTATGATGTTACGCCTCACGGTTATCTTACTTTTCCCTCATGTCTTCTTATCTTGTTCATTCTCACACCGGCCCTCAAGTATTGTGGACTCAGACAACCTACCCTAAAGCACCTTAGTATCATATATATACCGTACCCTCTCGTCATCTTTCCCCAGTCCTATTCACTTGTCTGCTCTCCACTTGGGGCCCGGACTCTTGCTTACCACTCGTACCCTACCATTACACTTCTCAAACGCCTCATCCCCGTTACCGGATGCTACGTCACTATATCATTTCTTTGCCAACACACACCTTTAACGTCCTCATCATTGTCATTGTCGACACCAACACTCAACGTGTCATCTCTCTTGCAACGCTCATCCAACCTATAAACTAGGTTATCCTCACTTTAGGTTTAGTCCGGTTTCACTTGAATAGGACTTCCAAACCCCTTGCTACGTTCCTATCTCCTCACTGTTTATGCGTACTCACTACCTGAGCCGATACGAACGTCGCCAGGAACTTCTCGAAAGACATTACGCTACACAACCCGCACAAACTCCACCCCCAGCTGACTACCTTCTCGAAGTCGAAAACCGCCACCCCGCCAATTACCTTCACGGTCTAGGCGACTTTTTGGGAATTGACCCAAACGACGACTACACTCCCGCTCCTTCGTGCGTACCGTCTCCTGAGCCCAGATATATCATCATAGACGAACTACTGGGCCCGGTCGTAGCTGCACGCGAGTCCCCACTTCCCGCCGAACTCCAGCGTGTTCAGGCGCCAGAACGTGCCGTCTCCCCTGTCGACTCCATTTACCATCCACGTACACCCACACCCGCTCCTGCACCTCGCCCCGCTTGCCGTCCTCGTCACCATAGAACACTTGGGCGAAACACCCGAAACATTCGAACCGAGGAAGAAAACGGTAATTCAAGATTGCGACCACGAGCCGTTCTCCGTCCCCCGTCCCGCTTTCTCCCGTACTAAGTGGGAGGTCATCATCCCCTTCCATTCCCCCAACTTCGCCCAGAATGTCCAACGTTCCCCCGGTCGCGCCTACATGGCAAGACCTTATTAACACAATGCAGCTGATGC
>JBBPQR010000244.1:0-14174 GCA_038092615.1 Boletus sphaerocystis | reverse complement strand
GACTCTGCTAAGTGCAAACGAGAACGTATCAGTTAAAGGCAACATACTTGCCACCCATCCGTGATAAATAACTCCCAAAAAAGGGCGCGGCGTTTCTGAACTTCTGAACTCGGCAATTGCCAGCGAGCACAATCACGGTCTATCTTCCCATGAGCTCAAACGACCATTCATGAACAGAGGAACCTACGAAGTCCGATCTGTGGGTTTGTAGTTTAGCATGAGCAACGTGTTCAACCAAGTTGAATGAGGAATCACCCACGCTCTGTGCTAGCTTTGTCGCAAGCCCGAATATACCCCAAGTGCATTCGATGCTGTTTTCGCCGCTGACCAGACCTTGATAGATAGCAAGCAACGCCAGGGTCTGGATGGTCGTCACGGAGGGTGGTCGATCCAGTACCGGTTCTAGGTTCAACGCTGCACGCGTCAAATAACAATACATATTTGCTTCTTCATTATCTGGCGCAGGCGGTAGCGAGTCATCGGTGAGGGCGCCAAAGCAAAAGATAACAAAGAGCAATGCTAGTTCATGGGAGGTCTTGCCTTGTGGTTCCGTCGGTCCACCAGATGGATCTGGTTGTACAGCTGAGGGTGCGACAGAACCAGGGAGGAGGTCGAGAGCTTCGCTATACCAGAGAGGGAGACACTCTTCTAGAAGTTGCTTTTTGGTGACTGCGCCGAAAAACCAAGGTGCCTGGGACAAGTAGAGTTCGCATAACTGATGCGCCCGCTGCCACGGTGGCAAATAATTTTGGATCAGGTAATTGAGATCAACGGCATCGGTAAAAACAGGCGCAAAGGGGAACGTGCTGGATAAATGCTTGATAGGACCCGGGAGGTCATTCGGAGTTGGACCCTTACCCGAGGGTGGGGCTGACAGACTTGCAAACTCTGTTGTTGATTCACCCTTGTAAACAGAACAATTGAGTGCAAGGGCAGCAACGGTGCTCGGTCCACGTACAATCAGTAAGCTCTTGGTAACGACACTTCAACGATCCATGCAATGACTGAACGGACATCACTTACTTCTGAGCCAGCAGTTCGACCGTAAAAAGTTGCAGCACCATCGTCCCGCAATGCTAGTGTTCCAAAAGCCTCTATGTATTGAGAATCCTCGTCGGTACGATCCACGGTGGCCTTTCGAATCTTGTCCTCGTTGACAGCAACGTGGAGATCGATGATCGACTTGACCTCGAGAAGATTGCGACCCAACAGAGGATGGGGTTCGCCTGGCGTCACACTCGACTGCAGGACAGCAAGTGCATCCTCGAGCTGTCGGATGCGATCACTCATGAGCAATATCTTCTCGTGCAGCTTCTCCGTATCGGCGAGCACGAAACTAGGAGAGGCGATGTCTTGAAAAAGGCCACTTGGGTTCTTGGACGCAATGCTTACCGAGTACCCTGGCCGGTCGCCAGTTTGCCTAGCAAGAGGTCTTAGAATGCTGCTCCGTCGTAGTCTTTGTAGACATACCGTTGGGACATATTGCTGAGCATCCACGACGTTTACATGACGAACAAGGGACCGTCTTGTCGCACTTTAGTTTTAGTCTAAAGGGCGACGTTGGTCTGATAAAGCCAAATGATGATAGACACTGCATACGAACCGTCGACATTCTGCACATGACATGACACCACGATTACGCTTCTGTTCCTTGTCGATCGCCTTTTGGATCTCCTTGGTTTCCTGGCGGGCATTTGTCTTGGGTGCTTGAGGCATTCGAAGAAGAAGTCAGAGTCGGAGTGACGGAGGGCAAAAGAAGACCTGCCACCATCTCGCAGCGTATATGGCTGTTAGGTAAACCGAGTCGACTCGTCTCCTCTCAGGTCTGTCGGTTTCCAATCATATCGACATTCTCGTATCACCATCATGATGTCCTCAATCTGGGATCTCGACCGCATTACTTCCGACCAATAGCCTGCTCGAGACAGTGCGACAAAATGTCCAACTTGGTCCAGAAGCATCAACCAGTGTCAAATACACTCTAAATATTATAACAGACCCGGGGCACATGCTGGACGAGAGATGGATGTAAAAGAGAAAGACAACTCTCCTTCTCTACGAGCCCCAACCAAACCAGCTGGTGGGCCTTGCAGCGCGTTCCGAACCCGATGCCTTCCCGCCCCCATCCATCTCGTAACCATCCACGTCACTCTGTTCTTCCGCTTCTTCAAAGTTCCCCGTCGGCCCCCGCTGCCGCAGCTCAGAATCAGACGAGTGAGGCGAAGAGGCTCCGAAAGAACCAGAAGCAGCGGGAATAGGCATCCCTTCTAGCTCCGCTTTGGGCTGACGTTTGCGGTCACGTGTAGACTGGGAGGAATCCAGGTGTATCTGTGAGCCAGCAGGAGTCCGCCAGGCCTTATCTGTGGCGGAAACTGAGACAGCCGCACCCTGCGAGAGAAGCGCAGCACCCGATGCGAGGAGACCAGGTCCATAAGAGCGCCAGAGGCCCGCGACAAGTTGGGCGGGGCCAGACACAGGGTCTCCTAGAGACGGCGGAGCACCCGTGCTAGACGCATATTGAACTGGTTGTTGCTGGCCAAGCGCACCAGTAAACTGATCCCAAAGCGCACGGAAACGTTCTTGTATGAAGGCGTATAAACGTGCCTTGAAAGAGGCGAGAGTGGCGTCAATCTGTGACTCGTGCGAGTGAAGGAACGGCTGCAGATGGTTGATGTAGATATACGAGGATCCACGGGTTTGTGGCAGCACCAGGTAGAGAAGGAAAAGCGTTTTCATCAAATAGTACATTGGGATCCTATCATGTCGATCTGTTCAGTGAACGCACGGTCGCACGACAGATTGACTTGCCAGGACACGAGCCATTCCGCCACATATTCAATCCCAACGATACAGCCGAGTACAGACCAGTACATGAGCCATCGTTCCAGGTCCTCCTCAGACGCAGGTCGCTGAGAGAGTGTTTTGTAGGATGCGTAGCCGGGGTAAAGAAAGACAAGCACAGAACTAGCAAACCCGGCGGATTCTCGTCAACGAGCAGCACGAGTTGGATCAAAACAATACCTTATTATGCATGAAATCAAGTAGAAGAGCATGGTTGATCTAGTACAAGCTCTTTGGATGGCTTGCGGCGACTTTACCACGTTCCGTGACTGCTGTTTAGTAAGCATGTTTACGTGCTCGCGGAAGCAATACGCGCTCATTAACAGCGCGTCTTGATGCGATCGTGTCTTCCTCGTTCACCACAATGCCACGCAAGAAAGCACGCCTCTCGCGCAAGAAAAAATCAATCAACAGAGACGAGAGGCAAGCACCCGGTGGCATCAGTCAGCAGCAATTCGCTGCACTTCCTCTTGATTTTGGGTTGTTCGAAAGTGAGCCGCTTCTGGCTCAGGTCATGGTGACGTTATAAATGCTAACTCAAACGCATAGTTGAAGACTCGATCCACGAGCGACACAAGTTTCTCTTGGGTGACGTGTATGTCATGCTCGTCCTATCCCCGTTTGACGTATCTGAGATACTATGCAAAGTGTCTATGTACAACACCAAGAGATAGAGGACAGGGATGCAGTCCCCACAGAGGACTATTGGATTGGCGAAATCAAGGAGATTAGAGCCAATAGCCCTCATGATGTAAGAATCCCTTCCATATTTGTCTGTCTGGCCAACATCATGTAGGTATGGGTTCGAGTCCAGTGGTTTTGGTCACCAGAGGAGGTGGCAGAGGTCATCAAATCCTTGTAAGCTCTCCATCTCTCCATTTCTCATAATGTTGAGGCTAGGTTGAAGTGACCCCACTATTTGTGGGAGACTTGAGAAGCTAACTTCCAACAACTGTGATATCATCTCAGTCCATGCTGTTGTTGGTGAGTGTACACTGCCCATTCAGGTGGCATGCATGCTTTACCATTCATTAGATCATGTTGAGGTTAAACCCTTTGATGAGACCAGCATCTACCAGGCCCCCATTGGGGATGATGAGTGGTTTTTCAGGTATGAATTTCTATATGATGCCAAGAGAATTTCTGTCAGTCCTAGCTTCTTTTTCCTATTTCTAATCTCTGCCTAACTTTTTAGCCAGCCCAAGGTTACCCATCAGGCCTGCTCTATATGCAAAATTCCCTATACCCCAGGAGAAGTGAAAGTTCATCACTTTTGTCCTCGTCCTAGCTGTAGGACCTTTTACCACCAGTCATGTCTGATCAAGAATGGCTATGTGGAGACTCAGTACAAAAAGGTTTTGGAGGCATGGCCTGATATTGACAGGACAGCCACTGCAGAGGAGATATGCAGCACTCCTCCTATCAAGAGATTGAAGAAGGATCACTGTCCATCTAGGGCAACTGAAATTTTTGGCACGGATCCCCTCTCAGACATCCCACCCAGGTTGGTTGAAATTGCTAAGCAGCCAATTGTCAGGGGTACCCCAGGAGGGGGGGTTGTGGGGAACATCACCTCTGTTGTTGCTGCTAGAAGCATCATCTACGGATTTCTGAGTGGGAGTACTAGTGTTATCCCGGATGACTGGGAGTCAAAGGTGGACGTTTCCGCTGCACTTCTAGAGACTGACAACTTTCCGAACTGCTTTTGTCCATCATGTTATAGTGCTATCTAAGTTTCCGTGCATATCCACATATCTCTCTTATATCGCATTCATAGACTCTACCCATCAATAATACCCATCGTTCTGTACAAATGATCATCGAATACCATTGTCCCTTGATCGATCCTTCTGCAAGACTGAAATAGTTTATTCGCTGACGTTGTGTACAAAATGTAGATTAGAATGCTTTCATAGAAGACTCGTAAGATACCAACAGCACGACCATGCGTGCAATGTGATTTTCCTTCCATAATGCGACGAGTGATAAGCAATACGAAGACTAGTTGTACAACGAACCAGGACTCGGGACGTGAGAGTAAAGTAATCAACATGTGCAAACGAAACCTATGATCGAAGCGCATTGGACTAGCAGCCTGCGCCGAACATGTCGGAGGAAGTGGCAGGAAGAAATTGATTGTCTTCGTTGTCACTTGCCTTGTTTGGTTGGGCGGTCGTCGACGAGTGGAATCCGTCCTTGCGTTTACGCTTGCGCTCCGCTTCCCGTGTGTTGAGTCGGACACCCCATCTGGCGAGTTGCTTTCGGACGCCGCGTGAGCACGTGTGTAGAATGACCTCTGTCTGGACCAAGAGGGCGTTACCTTTGTTAGTTCCGTGGACGGCTGTAACCCAGGAAACTCTTTCGTCGAGTAGATCCTGAACGGCCCACCGAAACACTCCGCTTGAATGGGGAGCTCACCGTGACCCGACGCGCGCGAAAATATGTCAAAACAGCGGTACCGCAGAAAGAATTGACCCTCTATTTTGACCGCCAGGTCCTTCGGGAAGGGCCAGTCAATGACGTGACTAAAATGACCGAGGAAGGCACGACTGACTGCAAAAGGGAATACCATTACTTTCCTACCTTGATATTCAATGCTCGCAAGTTGGATAAACGTTGCGCCGGACAGCGCAATGGTGCAATTCATATCTTCGGTGACGGGCTGGTCCCAAAAATATGTAAGTACACGTTGATTCGGGGGTTGTTGTGTCATTTGTGGAGCTGGGGACCGTGTGGGCAGCGTGAGGGGAGGCAATTGTATAGATGCAGGGTTTGAACGGGGGTGGTAGAGTGGCGCGCGTGATGCTTCGAACGGTTGTTGCGAAGCGTGCGACTGCTGTAGGTCCTGACCATGCGCCAAAGTGGATTGGACCCGCGCTGCGGTGGGCACGGAGAAAAGATCGACGTTGCACACGAGCCCGAGGGTATTGACCTCGCTTCCAGAGTGTGAGCATCCCTTTTCTGATGAACGCCGATGAGCAACGACGAGTATCGACTCACGAATAGTCCTGGATTTCTTTTTCGTATTGTGCTTCGGTGCCATGATTGAATACTTGATACAACCTGAGCAACACGACGGGGGGCGGGTCGAGCGGACGCCGATCTACCCTTGCATATCTAACACCCAAGACAGAGTCAGGGACGTTATGGTGAGGACAGGGAAGAGCATTACTTTCGACCCAAGTCAGCCTTTTGAATTTCAGTCAACTCTGCGCGGATGGCCTGGCCTGCGAACGAACCAGAAGCGAAATGGATAGGGAGGTTAACCCAGGAGTTGCTTGTCCGACGGGGGGGGCTGGAAGAGCCCATGAATGTGTTCATGAGCAGGACGGACACGAGGCTGGAAGATGAATAAGGCGGAGAGCTGATCTGGCCCAGGCCCTCGTTGAGAAGAAGCGATCTGGTCGTGTTTTGTGCGAGCTTAATGAATATGTAGCAAGCGAGGAGCGTTCTTTGAAGTTGAAAAAGACGAGTCGGGTCTGGTCTCTTTCAAGTTCCAGCCTCCGCGTTCCAAATTGAGACGCATGCTTTCGCTGGGTATTGAATTCGGGTCGCCAAGCCAGGTACACCCACTCGGTCCCGTGATAGATCTGCTTTGCGTGAGGAATGCTTGGAGAGTAGAAGAGACCATCGACTATCGACGATGTCCTAAATACTAAACCCGAACAAACCGTCATATTGGCTGTTGTTTTTCCGGCGACCCTTCAAACTCGTCCAGTTTCCCGGAACATGGCGCGATGGCGGTGATTGTTCGCCTTTTTTCGAACTACGGCGCCAGCTGCACAGGATTAGGTGTACAGCCTTGTTCAATGCTGCCAGCGAGCGACCGTCGTTGGACCATAATATACACAATGTTTCTTCACTTCCCAGTTCGCTATCGGTGAAGATTGGGTCACATCAGAATGTATTTATGGTTTACAGCCGAGCACGACAGCGTTGTCCTTGTTTGCCCCTGCCTCGTGCTGCAGTGCTACGTACTGTCCCAGTCTTTTGTGGATACCTAGTAGAGTCTAGTGTTCATCGAGTTCGTACGCTATCCGTAATACATTAATCCACCAGGGTGCCCAATGAAGTGACGCCACCGGTGGTCGAACTTGAACGATACTAACGATGGAAAGAAAAGTGTCCAGCAAGTAACCAAGCGTCCAGGCCTCCAATCGCTAGGTAGAAAGCGAGGTAGAGGGAGGGAAAAAAAAAGGTAATCGCAAAAATAGTACAAGTAATCGTGGATAGCTTATAGAATGCATGTAAAATGAATGGGAGATGGCTGACTACAGATTCTGGCATAGCGTGCAGTTCACTTTGATCTTTTCTCGGAATGCAGCAGCTGGAGGAACAGACGAATAAGATGGCGTACGGGTGTCCACGAGTGAGACTTACGGAGTGCAATGAGGGCGGTGAAGGAGAGTATCGCGGCCACGTAGATGAAGCCATATTTGATGATCTACACGAGTATTAGAACTCGGGTCTTTGAAACAGAAGTTCACTCACGATCCGGCGACGTTGCTTTCTCTGCTTCAGAGAGTACAACGGAGCACGAATCTGTTTTGATGGCCGCAACCAGACTAATGTGCCAGTCAGTAGTAGTCACGGCCAAACAAGAAATTATCTTACATAGTATCATTGCATGCAAACGATCGACGTATGGTATGAGGATGGGTGGCGTCAGCATGAAGAGTAAAAAGTGGCCAAGCAAGAGATCAGAGCTCCACAGAGATAATTCGATAATTTTCACCACGAATTCACGAGCAGGTTGGGACATGACATGGGACCCAAGGCCGCGGCCGTACCACCGACCCGTCCACCATGCACGGTTGGTTTCGTCATGCTTAAACTCGCGAGACAAGAACACAGCAATCAAGATCTTGTGGACAGCACGCTGAATTGCGATAACCGCTATAATGCCCAGCACCGCATGAGATGCGTTCCATGTTTCCAGGAACCACTAAAAATAGTCAGTTTGGGGTACATTATTACAGTGTCCTGGCACGCACAAGGAACTCGAAGAACGCGAGCATTCCGAAAACACCGAGGATGTGCGCAATGGTAGCCATCAGCGATCCAAACCTAGGGAATGTGGGGTCCACCATGGGTCCAAGGAACAACGATATGAAGAACAGCACAAGGAGCACCGCGGCGTTCCACACAATTGGCCCAAGGGAGATAACGGCGATGCGGATCAACGGACTTGGAGGTAACTTTCCGGTGGTATCGGGGAACGCCTTGACAAACATGTACGCGATGATGAACAGTATTGCCATCACGACCGGGAATATGACCTCGGAGAATATCACAGCCCGCCACTTGGCGCGAGGAACATCGCCTGAGAGTTTTTCGGATGGGAGGCCAAGTCTCTTCTTCTTGTACCCGGTGATCATCGTTCGCGATAGCCGGCAATACCCGATCCAAGAGTTGTTGTGTGACCGAGAGTTTCCACGGGACATCCACCGCAAGAATTCACTGAACGCCGCAAAGTGAACAGGAGCAAGTGGAATGCACAAAAATGAACATACCGATAGTCAATGATAAAGTCGGAAAACACGAATTGGTGAGGGTTGAACAAGAACGGAGCGACGCAAAGTGCGAGGATAGAGATCCAGAAGTAGATAAGATACGGTGTCCACCACGCCATCGTGACGTAGAGAAGCATGATCAGTGTTCTCATCCCAAGGTATATGCTTGGTCCAGCGAAACGAGAGAATAAGATGCTGAAGGATAGGCGAGTTGTGGCAAAGCCTCGTCCAGTGGCAATATACCTAGCACCACCGAACGTAAGGTTGCTGATGATGGAATGTGTGTAAATTTGTGTTGAGAAGACCTCAAAGACCGGTGAGAAAGACAAGAACTGCTTCCCAAGTCGGATGATCGCACGCCCAGTGCCACGTTCGACCAATTCTGGAACAGTGATGAGCAATATCATCATATCAAGTCGAGAGAATGATTACCTTGAATGAAGAGCGGCAAAAACGCAATCATGAATACCAAGAAGATACTTATGATGCAGCGCTGAATCCACTGGAAGACGGGCGTAAGGTTGTAGCAGCCTGGTTGTGCGACTCCGCCCGATGTGTACTGGCAGACAAGGACCGAAGAGTTAAGAGTACCCAAGAACACCACTAGTAACGTCATTAGCACGGCTGGAGGGGCAGCTCATTGAAGCTTACTCGTCACGATGAAGCACTGAACGGCGAGGATGACCAGCATGTTGTTGATGTGGAAACCGGGGTGGCCATAGTAGAAAGTCAAGAACCGATCGATCGGGAGTTGGGTTCCCAAGTAATAGTACTCTCGACTGAGCATCTGCTCTCCCATTCCCGTCCCGATCTTCGTCTGGAAATTCAAGATAGTACCAAAGCCAAGATCACGACCCTTTCCGCACTGATAGTATTCCGTGTGTTTGATACGACCGCCGCGACCTATGGCGTTTATTCCAGCAAAAATGTCTTCGTTCAGGTGCAATCCTTTCTGAGCCTTGGAAATACCACCACGAGTGTTCATGTAAAGCCCATTCAGGAAATCGGGGTGACCGTAGTGAAGCTTCCCACCGATCCAGGCCCACGAACGTGCAGAGAGCGTTCCGAATGTCTGTTCCTTGCCGGCGGCGATGTCTCCAAGAATACCAATGTTCTCTGAGAAGATGTACTCGCGAGCACCAACAATAGCAACCGGAGGTCTCTTGAATTCCTTGTGGCCATACTGAGCGTACGGGCTCTGACTCGACACGGAATACTCGTCAAATTCACCAAGGATGTTACGGATCTTGAGACATTCTTCGAGATAGTTGTCTTGGTTGGCGTCAATGAGCTGAAGGTACTCGCCACGGTAAAAGATGATCGCGTGGTTCTGGTTGTCCGATTTTCCATCACCAAGAATGGGGTTACCAGGGAGTTCGATGCGGAACTTGGGCCGACGACGTCCAGTCTCAGGGATGAACTCTGAATGGCCATCAATGAGGGCTGAGAAGAGACGAGGATCGCCGCCCTCCTTGCGTGGTGGCTCTTCTTCCAGGTAGGCAATCTGAAGATCAGGGTACGCGCGCAAAAGGAACTCGGCGTTCTCGTGTTCCTCCTTGTTGAATTTGGAGTACCGCTGCATCGAGACAACGAACTTGAACTTGCGCCGAGCCATCCGTTCCAGTTCACGCTCCAATTTGTCAGTATTTCCGCCGAAGAGTTGGACGACCTCAGGATTCTCGACGCGGTAGAGAAGTTTGATGGCCTTGGCATAGTTCATCATCCCGGACACCGTGCGGTATAAGGTTTGCGCGCGCAGTGAGGCCCAGATCCGCGTGCGGAGCGTAAACTCGGGAGCAGCACTCTTGAACCCAATGCAGTAGAAGGGGAGATCATCCATTTTTGACTGGCCTTTCTCGTCCGTACCAAAAGGAGTAGTGTTGTTGAACATCGCCGATTCTTCGGCGAGAATCTTGGTGTCCTTGACAAAGTTGTCCCATTCGACAGGATGGAGCTGTTTCAGGTATTCGAGAAGGGTGACACGAGCGTGCTGATCCTCTTCACGGATGATCTCCCTAAGAGACAGGAGAATCTGAAGTACGGTTCAACAGGGGCGACGATAACGCGTCTGTAATACAACATACCTTTTCGCTGTAGTGAGGTGTAAGGACCGTGAAGGTGGGCATAGCATTGACCGGAAGAGGTTCGGGAATATCGATAGTCAAAGACCGAGCAAAGAAAGATATCCGACGCTCAGCTTCGCTACCAGTCGGGAAGAATTCTCCCTTGAATCCTTTGTCGCTCTGAGAAATGAAGAACGGCGGCGCCCGCAAGCTGCGTTTCCCTTCCTGACCGGTGTCGACTTGGTGATACAACAACTTTTGCACGTGTTCGATGGACAGCAGATGTTCTCGGTACATGGAAATTATGATGGCGTTCCATATTTGCGAGACGAGCACCTAACTCGGGGTCAGTGCGATACTGAGCTAAAGTTGTTGACAGTCGGTACCTTTGGCTTGTACTTTACCTCCATCTCCCGTGTGGCAAGCAGCTTGGCATAAATCCGCTTGGGTAATCGGGTGTAAATGTCCTTCCATGGGGTCCAAATCGAAAGTCCGATCATGAATGACCGCGTGATACTGAAGACGGTGTTCCAGATGATGTACCAGAGGAAAGTATCCAAGAAGAAAAGCACCAAATCCATGATATACATGATGGTCAACGTGAATGCCGCTTGGTTTGAGCACAGGTTGGCACCAAAGTACTTGTCGTTGCAGCCTTGGATCTTCATGTTCACCATCACCGCAATGGGGTCACGGAAGGAAAGCGTGAGGAAAAAGTAGGATTCAGTAGCCTTGCAACAGAATACGAGAGCCCACAAGGCAACCGAAGCGAGTCTTGCCTGTGGGGGCAAGGGTGGGTATGATGCAGTAAAGGTTTGGCTGGCGAGATATTTTCTCGATTTTCCGGCAACCCTATCTCCAAACATACGACCTGATGGCATGATGGCAAACAAGAGCGTAGCGACGACGGAGATGAAGAATTGCACAATACCGAGGATGAGCGCGAGGGATCCGGTATTACCACCAGAGCTAAACTCTGCGATGGCAATGTAGACGGTCGGTCCAGCGGTCAACGCTAGAGTGATGAACAAGAACAACAATCGACGGGAAAGATGAGAGGTATTATTCCAGGTAGTTGGGATATAGGAGAATTCCGCGAGAGTGGCAGCGATCATGATGAGTGTGGCTACAGCACCACCCAGGGCTGTTACAGACCATGACAGGGCAGGGGAGTTGACGACGGTATTGTCCGCTCTATCGATCTGATAGACTTTGGGAGAGTTGTACGCGGTGTAGAACCAGTATAGAGAGATATGAATGACCCAGATTCGGTTGAAGTTGACGAGTAGATGACCAAAGGAACGCTTTTCATAATAGGTCTTGAAGAACGCTCTATTCCATTCGATGCGGTCAAACTTCATATATCGATGCGATGGTGGCAAGTCGATCAACCTCGTCTAAGCACGTGTCGCGTGAGCAGTGAGAGTGCGATGTGAGAAGAGGTATACCTTGTCTGTGAGCACGATCCGGGCGATGCCTTCTGGGTACCAGAATAGTTGGTTGACATCGTCATAACCAATGATGTCCGCGTGATCCCTTTCTTTGCGTACGAATCTGCCGTCGACGACTTCGTAGCCCTGGTCACGGATGAAACGATAGAGCGGTTTAATGACTGCGCGAAGGTAGAGTCCTTCGGGGACTGGATCAACGCGACTCTGGCACTCGGGGGAGCGGTAGTAGTCGTCTGCACACTTGAAGATGAAGCAAAGACACTCTGGGACGAACCGAACCTGGGCGGCTTCGCCCCAGAGGAGGAGATAAAGTGCGATTTGTCGGAGACGGTCGTACTGACTCATGTTGTTCATTGCCTGGCGCCAGCGGTCCATTGCGGTCTGGAGGGACTTTTCGTTGAGACTGCGGAGTGCGTTGCGCCTGGTCGATCTGAGACGTTGGAGGCCAGGGTTCTGCACGTGACCGACGGCGTCATCGAGATCGAGTTGGGCAGCGAAATACCATTTTCGGTAATTTGCGTGCTCACCGCCGATGTAATCGGCGTGAAGGGTCAGCAGGGCTTGATTGGGTGACATTCTCGACGCACGACTGTCGAGCAGCTGCATCAGGAAATCAAACTGCCGAAAATGTTGTTAGCAATGACAAAGAAAAAACAAAGAGACGGACCATGTTGCGCATCGAGTCCCGTTGGAAACCAAACTTTTGTGCAAGGTCGAGGAAAATGTCCTCGATCTCCTCCTTGGACAGTGGTATCTGTCGCTCCGGCGTCCAGGCTGCGTACTGGTCCTTTGCACCCGACGGTGGTGGAGCGTACTCGACATACGCCGCGGCGCTTGAGTCGGACGGGCCCATCCGCGACTGCCCTAGCGACTCTGCAGAGGGTGCATATCCGCGCCCATAGAGGTCGACGTCTGAATCCGTGTCTTGTTGTGCTAGAAAGCCATGTGAACAACCGGCTGCGGTGTGCCAGAACATGGGCACCCACCGTAGGGATCATATGTGCCATTGTGATCATAGTATCTCTCGGGGTCGTTCAGCCCGTTATTACTGCTGTCGGATGCATAGGTGTCTCTGCGTCCGTACGAGTCGACGTTGTCAGAGTCGTTGTCGCTGTATATGTATCTACGAGGGAAGGCTGCCGAGGGGCCGAATGGATCTGCGTGTTCGACTGACGGCGAAGTAGACTGGGGAAACGACATGCTCGAAGATGCCCTAGAAAGGCCTCGGGGATGGGCCAACGGTATCGGTGTCGCTGCCGCCGGAAGCGAGGACGAGGAGTGTCTTCGAGGTCACGGTGGTCAGAGTGAATGGAATGGTGAGAACAGACTGGGCGCAGTTCCCACCAAGACCCATCGGAGTCGAACCGGTTCGGGTCCAGTCCACATGTAAACCGTATTCTAAATAGCTCGTGTGCTAAATCGAGCTAGCTCTGCGCTCATCGTGTGTGCCACCGTTTCAGTGCTCCATACGTTGCGATCCCTATAACCACGACCAAGATAACAACCGCCTTGGTCCCCAAAATACCCGTCTCATGTTCGACCTGTCCTATATAGATCAAATCCCGCGACGGCGACGGCAGGAACAAAGTACACACCACGGATGCAAACGGCGAGAGAATCGGAATCGTAAAGTGCAAGGGTTTGCCCGGTTTGTGGTCAGGTGAGATCATCATCACCAGCCAGCCCATGAAACCCAAAATAACCACGAGGCACACCACCTACCACCGATACGGTCAGATAGCACAACATCCAAGCAATATCAGTTTGGTTCGAGCAGCTGACCATCATTTGTTCCGACCTCCTCTGCCTCTGATCGTTTGCATGTAGTATAGTTGCAATCTCCCCCTGTAGTATCGATGAGCGCCACACATCGATGCAGGAGTGAACCTACTTCACGCTTCCGACCTTCCATTCGTCGCACTTCTGCCAGTTCAGCCTGGTGTTGCTCCCGCACCGAAAGCAAGGTTTCTGCCACCAAGGCTCGTGCAGCCCAGTACCGCTCAACATGTGTGTGTGGAGCTGCAGAGAACCACGTCCCTCTCCTTTGTACACTTGTCGAAACGTCGTCCCTTTGAGAGGTGGCGGAAACTTTCATCCCACTGACTGCCAACTGCATCGTACGCGACATGGTATTGGACGCGTTCGCAGCTGGATTTTCGCTTGGCCGAGGTTTCCTGAGTTTGTTCATGACGGCCGCCGCAAGGCAACAAAAGAGAACCCAACAGTTGACATTACCACCCACTCTCCGCAATCACTGACCACATGTAGGAGACGATACATCTGGAGATAGTACACCTAGATCCGCT
>JBBPQR010000243.1:0-14184 GCA_038092615.1 Boletus sphaerocystis | reverse complement strand
GCACCATGCACATACTGTTATAGTTCAGGACCTTACGCTGCGTATTTTCACTTTTCTTCATCTTATCAGACTTAGTCGATTCTCACTTTCGCAGTCACGTGACCAAGTCACCTGACTTAACTCTCTTTAGGATCACGTGACATTCTGCTCTTCTCCGTCACATGACCTCACACGTGACCGTGAGACAACATGTGACTCGAGTCTAGACCCGGTCCAGACTCTCGCCTTATCTATGATGTCACGCCTCACGGTTACCTTGCATTCCCCTCATGTTCCCTTATCTCTTTCGTTCTCATACCGGCCCTCAAGCATTTAGGACTCAGACGACCTACCCTAAAGCACCTTAGTATCATATATATACCGTACCCTCTCGTCGTCTTTCCCCACTCCTATTCACTTGTCTACTCTCCCTTGGGGGCCTGGACACTTGTGTACCACTCTATCTTCCTACCCTTGCATTTGCCGTTTCATCCTCGTTATCGGATGCTACGCTATTTCTTTGTCTCTATTCCTACCACGAATTCTACCATCGTCCTCGTCGTTGTCTACGACACCGCCTCGTCCTCCGTTATCTCAATAAGGTCACGCGTACATCCTATAAACTAGGTTGTACTTGTTCAGGTTCTCGAACGGTTTCACATACCCATTTATCTGGTGTTCCATCTCTCATATCTTCTTCCTCTAACTCTCCTTGTAAGGGTTGTTCTCTAGGAAAGATGTCAGATCACTCGTTTACAGCATCCAATAAGTGGACTACTCATCCCCTTGCTCTGATGCACATGGACCTAATGGGTCCTTTTCCAATTGAACCTCACTCTCATGCCAGGTTTGTCCTCACTTTTATAGATGATTATTCTGGGTATGCCTTACCTTCCTTCTTGTGGGCCAAGTCAGATTGTTTGTCTAATTTCCATAACATGGTCTTTTGAGCTGAGACTTTCACTGGTCACATGCTCACCTCCATACATTCAGATCGTGGGGAGGAATTCATGTCTCATGAGTTTTAGGTGTTCCTCACTTCCTGAGGCGTCACTCACCAGACTTCAGTCCCTCACACACCTCAGCAAAATAGCAGAGCTGAGAGATTCAATAGAACCATTATGGAAAAGGCAGAAGCAATGCATCAGCATGCTTGCCTTCTTAAAGCGTTCTGGAAAGACACTATAGAGACATCAGTACACTTGTACAATAGACAACCCATGCATTGTCATGATTGGAAAACTCCCATAGAAATATTCAATAGGAAGAAACCAGATGCATCATATTTCAGAGTATTCGGATGTCAAGCATATGTTTTCATTCCTCCAGAGCAACGGCAAGACAAACTGTCTCCCAAATCTGAAGAAATGACATTCATAGGGTATAAATCAAACACCAAAGGTTGGTGCTTTTGGTCAAAACAAAAGCATAGAGTTGTTGTCACTACTAATGCCACTTTTGATGAAAACCATTTTCTGCACTATTCCAGAGACCAAATCGATGGACCTACCCCTATTCCTATCAATAAAAACAGAGCAAATGACGAAATTCAGGATCAACCAGACCCTAAACCTCCTACACATCATGTTTACATACCTACCGCAATCCCTCGTGGTAATTCTTCTGATCCAAATCAATGAATACCTCCACAAACACCACCAAGATCTGAATCTCCATTTCATTTTAGTCCTGAGTCAAGTTCAAGTCCTCCACCTCCGAGGATGCCCTTTATACCTACACATCCTGGTGTAAGGAGACCTAAGCCGGACATAGGACATAGAAGTGATATTGAGGATCATCATCAACACAAACGATTCCTCATATCAGATTCACCCCCTTCACCAACTGACGAATATCACTGGTTAGTACCTGCACCAATACCATCAGTTTGGATGCCACCCAGACAACATCCTGGAGAAACACTACCAGAATTTCGTATCTGTCCTCATCAATATCACCCTACTTGTGATGAGAGATCTTTGTTCAGACCTCCTCTTGAGCAACACAGATCTAATCATATCCCTCAACCTCACATCTTACCAGACAATACAATGGTAACCAACCAGCAGTCGAGATTGAGCGAGATATTAGAGCAGGACTAACACCAATTCAGGAGGAGTCTTGATCTAGAGCTGAATCACCAATTCAAACAGATCCTATTCAAGAAGAACAGAAACCCACTAATGAAAGTGAGAATCTTGGAGAAATGTATAGCACAAAGTGGATGCAACACCACTTTGCACAAGCTATTGATCATGGAGAATGGTCAGTACCAAAGCAATACTGAGATACAGCTAAACTTCCTCGAGATCAACAAACAGCTTGGTATGATGCAGCTAAAGATGAAATAAAGTCTTTACATGAATGAAAGGTGTGAAAACTTGTTGATCTTCCTAAAGGAAGATAACCTATCAAAGAGAGATGGGTATTTGCCATACACCCTGGCAATTGAGTCAAAGCTCGTTTTATTGCTAAAGGTTTTACTCAAATCTTTGGAATATATTACAAAGAAACCTTTTCTCCTATTGTAAGATTTGAAACAATGAGATTAGTTCTTGCACTAGCAGCACTTCATGATTGGGAAATTGAAGTGCTAGATGTTAAAACTGCCCTTCTTTTTGGCAAGCTAGATGAAGAAATCTACATGGTGCAACCAGAAGGCTTCATAATTAAGGGTCAGGAACAAAAGGTCTGTCATTTACAAAAGGCCATCTATGATCTTAAACATGCAGCCCTTCAATGGAATAAACTGCTTCATCAAAGCCTTGTTTCCTTTGGATTCAAGAGATGTACCTCCAATTCAGGAGTTTATGTCAAGTTTATTGGAAAAGACATTATTCTTATTGTTATTCACATTGATGATGCTCTCCTTCTTGGTAGCAACAAAGCACAGGTGCTTTCTCACAAAAAGAAGTTCATGCAAAAATGGGAATCTAGAGATCTTGGCGAAGCTAAAGAATACCTAGAAATGCATATCACCAGAGATAGATCTAAGCGATCTCTTATCCTTGATCAAAACAAATACACATCTAAAGTTGTAAAGTGATTTGGTCAAGAGAACTGTAAAGAAACTAATGTTCCTCTACCTACCGGCTATATTCCGAGACCAAATGAAGGTAAAGAAAATCCATCATTACGCAGTCATTATCAATTGGTCATTGGATCCTTGCTCTATATTATACTTGGAACAAGACCAGACATCGCATATGCTGCTATCAAAATGTCACAATATTCTTCTAATCCTTCTAAAGAACATTTCCAGAAAGTGATTCAAATTGTTTGTTACTTATTGCACTCTGAGACTTTATGTATCAAATACACAGCAACAGGTAACAATTCTGGTCTCATTGCTTATTCTGATACAGATTGGGCAGGAGATGTTGAAACTTCTTGTTCAACAACTAAATATGCTATGTTTTTAGCAAACGGAATTGTCTCTTGGCTTTCCAGACAACAAAAGCATGTCCGCCTTTCATCTACAGAAGCTGAGTATTGTGGAATGACAGAATGCACTAAGCAATTACAGTGGATACATAACCTCTTCAGAGAGATTAAAATCCCACTAGAGTGCATACCTATGTGTGTGGATAATCAGGGAGCAATCTTTTTAGCCTCCAATCCAGCACAAGAAGGTAGAACAAAGCATGTTTGCATTCCACAACATTACATTTGTGAAGCTGTTGAATATGGTGAAATTGAACTTTACTATGTGAAACAACCAACCCCTTACCAATAGAGCAGGTGCTTGCTAGTCAAGTGTAAGCCTTAGACTGTGTATGAAGTTGGGGAAACTCCAAGAGAACAAGACTGAGGTTCTCTGGAGTGGCAACGAGCCTTATATACTATCCTACTGTGTGTGTACATGTTTGGTGTCTAGAACTGTACAGTACCTATATAAGGATATACCCTTGACCCATGACGCAAGGCTATGCTATAAGGCAGTGCCGAATGCTATACAAGCTGTGTTTGCTGTGCGGGCCGTGTAAGGCTGTGTAAGGCTGTGTAAGGCTGTGAGCCAGGCTATGCGCAGAGATGAACGGGCTGTGCATGGCTGTGCACTGGGCTGTGTGACATGTGGCAGTGCGAGGCTGTGTGCGGAGATTAAGGGAGCTATGTAAGGCTGTGTTGTGTGATGTGCGGCTATGATCGGTACAGCCTTCGGGTAAGATCCGTTGGTCTGTGCGCAAGTCACGTGACTAGTTTAGGGCAGGCCTCTAGTAGACTTGTAGACGAGCTATGGCGGGCGTGACTGAGAGATAGGGGCTATCAAGGAAAGTGGCCATAGCGAGTTAGGAAAAATAGGGAAAAATATGGAAAAATAGGGGAAAAATAGAGGGATCGTAACACTATGTTGACACTAATTCACAGTTTGCAGATATTTTTACCAAAAACCTAGGAAAGATAAAATTTCTAGAGGGTAGGAAACAGTTAACTCTTATATTGTTTCCAACATGAACAGTGAGGAGGAGTGTTGAGATTTAACCTTATCTCTATGATATGGTTAATCTAGACTGAATTAACTAAAGCTTATGCAACATTTAGCGTTACTAATCAACTTTAGTAATAGATCAGTCTAGACTCACCCTTAGATTATTTAATCTTACCATGTGATCTTATCTATCACATGAGGTGCTTACACTATTCATATTGGTCATAATGATATGATCCCATCATATTATTCTTACTCATCATTTAAGTCTTTATTTCCATTGAATAGTATCTTTACCATAGATAAGAGCATTATCTACTATTTGCTAGAATACCTTAGAACATTCTAGAAATGTACATAGATACACACATCTCTGTACGTATTTAAGGAGAGCCCTTACGGCTCATTTTATCTTAACGAGTTATCTCTTGATTTATTCTATCTGCTCTCTAAAGCAAAACACTTGGTTCCACCAATGTTTCACCTATCCTAAGTGAGTGTTCCCACTTGAGACTATCTATTACCCCTCTTTCCCTTGAGTAACACTTTGAGGTACTACTTGTACTTTGAAAGATGCAGCAAGTGCAAGGGTAAGAGTAGTATTCAAAGAGTAGTAGGCCCCATAAGGGAGAGTAATACAAGTGAATAGGACTAAGGGACAGATGATGAGTAGTTACAGTTTATATATGAAAATAGAAAGCTTTAGGGTAGGTCATCTGAGTCCTAAACATTTGAGGGCAGGTGTGAGATATAGAATATGAGAGAAGGAAAGAAGCAAGATAAGGGAAACATGTAGAAGGCAAGGTGTCTGTGTAGTATGACCTCATAGATAAAGCGAGAGTCTAGACTGGGTCTGGACTCGAGGTCACATGGTTCCCACGGTCATGTGCAGAGATCATGTGATGAGGAAGAGCAGAATGTCATGTGATTGGAATGGGGTGAAGTCATGTGACTTGGTCACATGACTGTGAAAGTGAAAATATGTTAAGTATGTTGAGTGAAAGAAAATGAAAACACAGCATATAGGTCCTGAACTATAACATTGTGAGGTCAGTGATACTTGGAATGCTGGGCCTTCTTCATCTGAATCCATCATGGAGAAGGTGCAGGAGCAAGCTCAACTGCAGGAGTGGGGAGGCAAGGGTGAGCAGGTTCTGGTGCAAGAACAAGTGCAGGAGCATCGAGGTCTTTGAGATCCTCGAAGTGGATGTACTAATAAAAGGTAAGGTCAAAGTTGTTGGCTGGGGGTTGATCGTTAGAGTCAAAGTTATCAGGAATGTTATCAATAGTAGGCTGGGGTGTGGCTTGATGGAAGTTGGGGTAGAATTCAAGAGCATTGTATTCTTAACAACGTTTAGCTTGGTAGAGGAAATGAGTACACATAAACACAAGAGGAAGGGCAATGTATAGATTGGGCTTCCGACAGTCCTATTCAGGTGAAACCAGACATGGAACCTTGGAGTGGGACTAAGCCTGATGAATATCAACAGGCTGGACAAGCAATGAAATAGAGACAGTAGTGTGGCGATGAGTGTCGACAAGGACATTGTAGGAGCTGGGCACTCTCTACAGTTGCAGAAGGTGTTTTTCCCACTGTCTAGGCCATCCTCCATCATTGTACAAGTCATCCATCATGTCCCGTGTCCATCCATCGTGGTTCAGACCATTTCCATGCGTATCTGTTCCTCTTTAACCTTATCTAGTCATTGTAACTATCCAAACTCAACAGATTCTCGTCTTTTCATTTCATTCTTGACACAATTTGCATTTTCTTTCTTTTATTTAGTCTTGCACACACTTATTGATGCAATGGCCATTGTAGCCGGAAGATGACCATTAGAGATCTAGATTGAAACTTAGTGACGTCCTTCTGTGGTGTCGTGAGAATTCCTAGTCATAGAGTATTAAAAGATGTACTCTGGGGTCAAATAAGCAGGGCCCACTTTTCTTTTCCCTTTGTGTCTGCATCCTCTAAGTCACCTTCAAGGCTCTCCTCCTCGTTTCTGCCCCTGCTTCGTCCATTTCCACCTCACCTGTCTCAGCTTCATCAACCTCATCTCAAATCTGGTTATCACTATGAACCAGATCACATCCTGCTGCATTGCCTTTCTCTGCCTCATCTACCATCCTTATCTTCATCCAGTTGTTACACCACCAGGTTTCATATCCACACTTGCAACTATATCCAGATCCAACCAGATTCAATCATTCTATGCTGGGTATCGTCTCCACCACCTCTTCCACCTCTTTCAACTGCTTTGAACCTCTGGGACAAGTCTATACTTGCACCCACCTATTACCCAACACCCCTTTTATCATTCTTACAACGTGTAGGATGATGATCAGCGTTTCGACTAGGATGTAGACAGTAAAGATGTGTAGCATTTGATAACAAGGATAATGCGGCAAGTGCAAGGGTAGGAGTGGTATTTGAAAAGTAATAGGCCCCATGGGGGAGAGTAATACAAGTGAATAGGACTGAGGGACAGACAATGAGTAGGTACAGTTTATATATGAAAGTAAGGAGCTTTAGGGTAGGTTGTCTGAGTTCTAAATGATTAAGGGCTGGTGTGAGAGATAGAACATTCAAGAAGAAAGGAAGCAAGATAAGAGAAATGTGTATAAAGCAAGGTGTCCGTGCAATATGACCTCATAGATAAGGTGAGAGTCTAGACTGGGTCTGGACTTGAGGTCACATGGTTCCCACAGTCACGTGGTTCCCATGGTCATGTGACGGGGAAGAGCAGAATGTCACATGATTGGAAGAAGGGGTGTGAAACAACCAACCCCTTACCAATGGAGCAGGTGCTTGCTAGTCAAGTATAAGCCTTAGACTGGGTATGAAGTTGGGGAAACTCCAAGAGAACAAGACTGAGGTTCTCTAGAGTGGCAACGAGCCTTATATACTATCCTACTGCGTGTGTACATGTTTGGTGTCTAGAACTGTACAGTACCTATATAAGGATATACCCTTGACCTATGGTGCAAGGCTATGCTATAAGGTAGTGCCGAATGCTGTACAAGCTGTGTTTGCTGTGCGGGCTGTGTGAGGCTGTGAGCCAGGCTATGTGCGGAGATGAAGGAGGTTGTGCTGTGTACTGGGCTGTGTGACATGCGGCAGTGCGAGGCTGTGTGCAGAGATTAGGGGGGGCTATGTAAGGCTGTGGGCTGTGCTGTGTGTCATGCGGCTATAATCCGGTACAGCCTTCGGGTAAGATCCGTTGGTCTGTGTGCAAGTCACGTGACTAGTTTAGGGCAGGCCCCTAGTAGAATTGTAGACGAGCTATGGCGGGCGTGATTTGAGAGATAGGGGCTAGCAAGGAAAGTGGCCATAGCAAGTCAGGAAAAATAGGGAAAAATATGGAAAAATAGGGGGAAAAATAGAGGGATTGTAACAGGGTGAGTCATGTGACTGGGTCATGTGACTGTGAAAGTGAAAATATGTTAAGTACATTGAGTGAAAGAAAATAAAAACGCAGCATATAGGTCCTGAACTATAACACCAGGTAGTAGAACTAAAATAACATAAGAAATAGTGATATGGTGGATAAGTGGTGAAATGAGACTGGTATCATGATAAGCTGAAGCTGCACAGCATGGGTGATAGCCACTGTTCCTTAGGTTCCTCTATAAAAAAAAGGCAAGACAATGGGGGATTCCTTCTTTTTGATTATAGACACTAAGACCCTCAAAGTGTGAGCAAAGAGGCTAGACGATGACTAGACTAGATCTTACTATTAAGCTGGTTATAAGAGACAGTGACAAGAGGGTACTAGGAGCATCAAAGATAGTGACTAGAGACAATTGGCAGCAATGAAAAGAGTAATCTTGTTCTAGTAAAATGGACAACCCCTTACCGATGGAGCAAGTGTTTGCTAGACAAGCTAAGAGTCTTAGACTGAAGGTATGAAGTTGGGAGAACTCCAAGAGAACAAGACTGAGGTTCTCTGAAGTGGCAGCAAGCCTTATATACTATCTGTTATAGTTCTAGACCATCATACTACGTTTTTCACTTTCTTTGTCTCACCGTACTTAGCACTTTTCACTTTCGCAGTACTTGACCTCTTTTTAGGATCACGTGACTTTCCGCTCTTCCTCGTCACGTGACCTCACATGTGACCATGGGACAACACGTGACTCGAGTCCAGACTCTCATCTATCTATGATGTCACGCCTCACGATTACCTTGCTGTTTCCTCATGCTTTCTTATCTTTGTCTTTCCCTCACCGGCCCTCAACTATTTAGGACTCAGATGACCTACCCTAAACCATCCTAGTATCATATATATACCGTTCCCTCTCGTCGTCTTTTCCTTAGTCCTATTCACTTGTCTACTCTCCCTTGGGGGCCTGGACACTTCGTTTACTACTCCTACCATTGCATTTGCCGATTCATCCTCATTAGTGGATGCTTTTCATGTATCACATCGAAATACCACTTGCCTTGTTTCATGTCAAACTCATCGTTATCATTGACACTCTTTGTCAAAGCGTCATCTCTATTCAATCACTCATCAGGTCTATTGTCTTAGGCTTTCCTCGTTCTAGGTCCTCATCCGGTTTCACTTGAATAGGACTCCCTATTCCTCACTACGTTCCCCTCCCTACCTTCATATGCGTACTCACTTTCTGTACCGAGCCGAATGCCGTCAGGAATTGAATGCTCTCGAATTCTACCGCACTTACCGTCTTCACCAAGGAACTCCGCTGCCCGCTCCATATACACTCGAGGCAGAAAACCCGGACAACATCGACCCAAATGACCAGTCCCTGGGTCCCTTCAACTTCGTCAACCATCCCGCTCCCCGCATTCTGACGCCTAAGCCCGAGCAAGTTCTAGCACCAGAACCCGCTCCCTTTCCCCAGTTCTTTTTTAACGAGTATCTTCGCACACCCTCTCCTGCCCCCGCAGTCGAGCCTGCCCCTGCTCACCATCAATGCCAACCCCGAGTTAGGAAGGCTCGCCACCCATGATACATTCGCCCTCAGAGAACAGTTCCTGGGGAGGTTCGGGTACTCCGTCCAAAGTCAACCCTTCATCGCCCATCCCACTATCGCCAGCTCTAAGTCGACCTTCCTCTCCCTCCATCCCTCCATCATCCCCTAGAATGTTGGGACAACCACCTGCTGTGCCAACATGGCAGGATCTTATCACATAATGCAGCTAATGCAACAGACGTTGCAAGCTTCACTTGCCCTCAACACCACCTCTCCTGCTTCCTCTCCCTCCTTTCCCGCAAAACTTATCGCCAAACCAGGCTACTGGGATGGCAATCGCGCCACCTACCGTACATGGTGGATCAAAATTGAAACGTGGGTCCAATGCCACGACAGCTTAGACAACCGACAAAAATCTGCCACCGTCCTTCTCCGGATGACGGGACGCACTGAGAACTTCGCGCGAATAACAATGGAGAAGTACACAGCTGGGACCAACAACGCCGGAAGATGGCCCAGCTGGGACAAATTAAAGAAGGAGGTAGAGGCCTTCTTCCGAATTGATGTCCTAAAAGAAGAGGCATACAAAAATTTCATTGGACTGCGCCAAGGGTCTATGCCCGTCAAGGTATTTACACAGTGTTATAGTTCTGGACCTCACACTATGTTTTTCACTTTTATTCATCTCATCGTACTTAGCAACTTTTCACTTTCACAGTCATGTGACCTAATCACATGACTTGACCCCTTTTAGGATCACGTGACTTTCCGCTCTTCATCGTCACATGACCTTGCACGTGATCGTGGGACAACATGTGACTCGAGCCCAGACTCTCATCTATCTATGATATCACACCTCACAGTTACCTTGCTGTTTTCTCGTGTCTCCTTATCCTTGTCTTTCCCTCACCGGCCCTCAACTATTTAGGACTCAGACGACCTACCCTAAACCACCCTAGTGTCATATATATACCGTTCCCTCTCGTCGTCTTTTCCTTAGTCCTATTCACTTGTCTACTCTCCCTTGGGGGCCTAGACTTTTGTTTACCACTCTATTCTCTACCCATTGCACTTTACGCCAAATTCATCCTCGTCAACGGATGCTACGTCGATATCTTGTCCATATTCCAATCAACACGTTTACCATCTCGCTCGTCGTCATTGTCGATACTCGTTCCCAAGCCATCATCTCCATTCAGTCACTCATTAGGCCTGTGTCTACACTGGTCTAACTTCATTCTAAGTGTCCTCGCTCACCATCCGGTTTCACACAGCAGTTCAAACTCTACCAAACCGATGCTGGGATCACCGCCACCGCCGACAATGCTCTCCGTGCGTACAAAGAGAAGTTGGACTACAACATATACTTCCAACTATCCATTCGTAAACCTGCCATTGACAACACGCTGGCCAAGTGGCAAGCCGAGGCCATCAAACTCGGCAAGAAGTTCAACAATATGCGCCTGGAGCGCAGTTCACGACCGCTTCGGGAGGAAGGCGGTCGGGAACCAAGGTATACGGAGGTCGGACTCCAACCAGGATGAGGGGCTCCCATGGACATGTGCACCGTCCAACCAACCACGGAGACGCACAAGTGTTACAACTGCGACAAGACTGGCCATCTGTCACGCAATTGCAAGGAACCTCGTCGTCCTCGTGGCCGCCCCATCTTCAACCCCACTACTGGTTGAACCCGTTTTGTTCCCCGCTCCAATATCCGCAAGATCAAACTCGCCCCCACCACCAACATCACCCCCATCCCATCTGCATCTGCGCCTTCCGCAGCACTCTCATCTGCCCCGCCGTGGCAGACAGAAGAAGCGAAGGCTTACTACTTCGACATGTTTATGGCACAAGCCTGGCAGCTTGCTGCTGAAGGACTTAAGGGAAAAGGCAAGGCCGAGTGAACCAGGGAGGTGCTCACTTGGCTACAGACCTAGAATCTTCTTTTTCTTACATTTCTTCTTCTTCTTCTCACAATCGATTCGCAATCTTAAGGGAGATGGACGGTGGGTTGGTAGGCAATACTTCACCGAACTTTGTATTATCCTCAGATTCCTCTTTGCCTTCAGAAGGAGCGTCTCATTTGAGCACAGCACCCAAAGTAAAACAATGTGTACTTAATTCTCCTGAAAAAATAAAAAATACTTCGATCAAATCCTTTTCTTTAAAATCCTCCCCCGCTAACCTTAACCATAGAGTCATTCCCGACAGCGATGAATTTGAAGTTGCCACCGAGGTCTACTTCAAAACTAACGAAAAATGGCAAAAAACAAACGAAAAAGCACTGCTTGACTCTGGCGCATGCCAGACCTTCGTCGACAAGAAATGGGTACAGTCACTAGGTATCCCAACCAAAAAACTTTCTCTTCCTCGATCCATTTCTAATGCCGATGGCTCGACGTTATCACATGGCAACATTACCAACTACGTTTCTCTGGTTTTGTCTTATCAAGGGCACTCTGAAGGAGTCGACACCCTTGTGACTAATTTAGGAACTCACCGTATTTATTTAGGATACAATTGGTTTAAACACCACAACCTCCTCATCGACTGGGTTGAAAAAACAATTAACTTCTGCCGCTGCACACATAACTGTGTTACAATCAACGCAGCAAACCTGGTCCACGGCATCTGAAATGCCTCCATACAGTCAATTGAAGAGGGCCTTGCTGAAAAGGTACCCCCTCAATATCATGAATTCCTCAACATTTTCAGCAAAAAAGAGTCCCAACGGATGCCGGTCCGCAAACCATGGGACCACGCCATCGATCTCAAACCCGACTTTGCACCCAAAAAGGATTGGGTAATCCCTCTTTCTGACACAGAACTCGACGAAGTTCGTAATTTTATAGCTTCTGAGCAAGAGAAGGGGTATATCCGCCCTTCCAAGTCTCCTCAAACGGCACCAGTTTTCTTTATTCCCAAAAGGACAGGCAAAAAGCGCCTTGTCATGGACTACAGATATTTAAACGAGGGTACAGTAAAAAATTCTTACCCTCTTCCTCTCATTTCTGCACTCGTCGATCGCCTTAAAGGTGCAGACAAATTCACCTGCCTGGATCTTAGGTGGGGATACAACAACGTTCACATCAAAGAAGGCGACAAGTGGAAAGCCGCGTTTGTAACGCCGCTTGGGGCCTATGAGCCCATCGTAATGTATTTCAGCATGACTAACAGTCCGCCAACCTTCCAGCAGATGATGAACGATATATTCAACGACATGTACGCTGTTGTTATCGTCTACCTGGACGACATGTGTATTTATATGAAGGGTAAGACCGACAACGAACATTCCGAAGTCGTCAAGGAAGTTCTGCGCCACTTATGTGAGAACGACCTTTATGCGAAATCCGAAAAATGTATTTTTAATGCTGACAAAGTTGACTTCCTTAGCATGACAGTATCCGCCGACAGTGTCAGCATGCAAACAAAAAGGTCGATGCCATCCTTGATTGGCCGGCACCTACCAAACTAAAACATCTCCAGTCCTTCTTGGGACTTTGTAATTATTATTGACGTTTTATTGACGGTTTCGGACAGATCACCCGCCCTCTCAACGATCTCACAAAGAAAAACACACCTTACATCTGGGGGAAGGCTCAGCAAAAAGCGTTCGACACGCTCAAACAACAATTCACCACCGCGCCACTCTTGGCATATCCTGACTCCTCAAAAGACATGTGCATTGAAACTAACGCCAGTGACATCGCCACCGGAGCGGTTCTATCGGTCTTAGGGGAGGATAAGTCTTGGCGCCTCTGCGCTTTTCTCTCACACTCTTTTTCTTCTGCCAAGCGCAACTACCCAGTCTATGACAAAGAGTTGCTTGCAATTATACACGCTCTTGAGGAGTGGCGTCATTATCTCATCGGAAAGGCTAACTTCGAGATTTGGACAGATCACAAAAATCTCGAGTACTGGAAAAAGCCTCAAACGCTTTCTGGTCGCCAGGCGCAATGGCACGAACTCCTGCAGGAGTTCAACTATACCCTAATTTACAAACCCGGCAACACAAACGGACGTGCCGATGCCCTTTCACATCGCCCAGATCACGGCGACACAGTCGATAAATTAAACGAAAACATCACCGTTTTCCCTTCTGACATTCTCCGCTACTCTTCATTATCTATTCCCATTGAACTCACCTCCCCCAATGCTCATTTACCCTCGAAGTGTTATAGTTCAGGACCTTACGCTGCGTATTTTCACTTTCTTCATCTTATCGGACTTAGTCGATTTCACTTTCGTAGTCACGTGACCAAGTCACCTAACTTACCCCTTGTTCAGGTCACGTGACATTCCGCTCTTCTCCGTCACGTGACCTCACACGTGACCGTGGGACAACACGTGACTCGAGTCTAGGCCCAGTCCAGACTCTCGCCTTATCTATGATGTCACGCCTCACGGTTACCTTGCGTTTCCCTTATGTTTCCTTATCTCTTTCCTTCTCACACCAGCCCTCGAGTATTTAGGACTCAGACGACCTACCCTAAAGCACCTTAGTATCATATATATACCGTACCTCTTTGTCGTCTCTCCTCAGTCCTATTCACTTGTCTACTCTCCCTTGGGGCCTGGACATTTGTTTACCACTCTTCCTTCCTATCTTCTCTCTGCCGCTTCATCCTCGCTATCGGATGCTCCGCTATTTCTACGTCTCTATCCATACTTGCAATTCAACTATCGTCCTCGTCGTTGTGTACGACACTACCACGTCAACCGTCGTCTCCATCAGATCACGCGTACACCCTATTTGTTAGGTTGTACTTGTTCAAGGTTCCATCCGGTTTCACTTGAATAGGACTCCCTCCTGTTCTTTCCTCGCTGCGTTCCCA